>PNEQ01125738.1:0-39923 GCA_003012365.1 Medauroidea extradentata | reverse complement strand
GCTCCAGTGAGTGAGCATTTGAACATTTGACGATGTAGCGCAGGAGTCCGTGAGCGTTTTTACGCATGTCCGCCATTGGTTCGGAGTCCGCAAGGTCACGTTTAATAAACAATGCCCCGATCGAAATAGTTTCCAACATGTACATGACTTGGAAATCCAACCTCTCCTCAGTTGAATCCGCGAAATTTCCGGGGCTCTACTCATATTACATAGATTCTAATTTAAATTGTGTTGTTTTAACCTTGGTAGGAAGTACCTTGAATAGTTATATTTTATCTAATGTTGCTCCATCAGTTGTACTTGTATAACGTATCACAGGCAATGATCTATTATCTAGCCTCGAGCCGCAAGTATGCTTAGTGTTCCTCCCACTTATGTTTTTAGTCTCAGGTAGGAATTAAACTGATGGCTGATTTTTTCAGACTTTATATTAAAATCTGCAATGATTGAATTATTTTTCTATACTTAAGAATTTTTTTCGACAAAAATGTACTTTTTTCGAGTCCTTAATAAGTATATTAAATGTATTTTGATGTCTCTCAATTCAGTATTAGTTTAAACCTCATGAGTTTTTCCTAAAATCCACTTAAAGTTTTGGGCACTTTGGTAGTGATGTTATTTTTTTCTTGGGTTCTGTAAAAATATGAATACTTACTTCAGCAAACAATAATTATATTCTTTAAAAGGTCATAATTCAGATAATCTCATCAATAGTGGCCATAGATAAAGTTAGTGGTGAAAACAAACAGCTACAGTTGAAATCTAAGATTATGAAGCGAACACCCAAGTTGCCTGACTGAAGGAGCAGCAGGCGTCGCAGGACAGAACACGAACCCGGAGGAAGTGATAAAATGAGGAGTGCCGGCGCTAACAGCGGCGAATTCCTGTTTTACGGCGGGCTGGAGCGAGAAGCAATATTCGGCGCGGGAATAGCTTCGCGCCAGAGATGCGCCTGCGTCAGTAGAGACAAGGAATGTCTGGACCCTGGACGTCGTCCACTCGATGTAGGAGAGGCTGTACCTGCCCTCCCCTTACCACTGATACTTCCCCTCTGACCCCCGTGTGACCCTATGCTTGCTTGTTAATATCGCCTTTATGTCGGCGTCTGTCCGTATATGCGGTTACGTCCACTGCTTCCTACGGAGACGCAATTTCGACCACTCTTTATTCCCCCTTCACGTCTCAAACTGTCCATCCAACCCCTCCAACCTCAACCCCAAACACACTTATTCCAACACTTAACCCTGACCGACATTTACGAGACGCGTACTGCGCCCGTGCGATAAGGTTTTTAAACACTTTATAAAAGTCGGTTCCTGGCTCCACGTATCTCCATGACGGCCAAGCTGGTGTGATCTTCCCGTAGTTACCTCAGTGTACAGTCCTGTACAACTCGAGGGACGTCCCATATACTAGGAGATGCTGTCGCTGATCTGTCTCCTGCTGCGAGGCGTGTAAACGAGAAATGCAGCTAGAAGCCGTGGCAAACTTCACACCATGTCACGTGTGATGAGTATAGTCACGAGAATCTCTCGCAGTCCTGTGCACGCTATGTCTTCACCTCATTCTTCACTGCCATGTGCCCCAGTCGCAGCCTACATCTGATACAGATACCGCAGGAATATGTACATACATGTATGTCGTCTTTTGTTGGGTCAGATTCTCAACCACGAGTTCATTAAACAGCTAACCAATTGTGATAGTAATCACATCATTGTATGATTTCGTGAAATGTGCTGGTTTTTAGTTATGAGGCAAAAACCTAACATACTCCGTCTGTGAACTAGGTTTTATTTTATATGAACATGCATTAGCAGATCAACACTTGTGCTGCATTGAAATACATTCAGTTAATGTTACAATTTTGTGATACACACCGCATGTTTATCATTTCGCTAGTTCCAATTTACCTTAAGCGGTTTATAGACTCATTTATAAGGATATTACTGACTGTGTAATTCGGAACAATCTGTTACATTTATAATTTGAAGAAACATTAAAGAAATATGCGGGAAATACAAATTGGCGATTTCTTCTT
The DNA here is from genome assembly GCA_003012365.1 of Medauroidea extradentata. NCBI lineage: Eukaryota > Metazoa > Arthropoda > Insecta > Phasmatodea > Phasmatidae > Medauroidea > Medauroidea extradentata. Next base: position 37,885 of record PNEQ01125738.1, on the reverse strand, counting down.
AGCTTTCCTGATATGCAAAGCTTCTATTTTTACATTTGTCCAAACTTCAAAGTTTTGTTTCCAGACGAAAGAAAACACAAAAAAAAATCTTCCTGGCAAAGAAACGGCCGGTGTCGTTACAACCTTTACATTGTTGTAGGTCGCAAATTTAAAGTAACTGACAAACTGAATTTATATGTTTAATACTTCCAGTGCACTAAGTAGACAATAAATGTGTTGAAATGATATTGAGAAAGAGATTTTAATCAACGCTAAGAATATGTATGAACGACATTCACATTACACAAGTGTAGAGATATTAACTATCTACACAGGTAAACGTAACAAAGTACTTACTGTCGGGGAAACCATTTACGGAACCCACGATACAGTGTTATTTTTATCTTCATAAAATAAAATTAACTCTGCGAGTCTATTTCAGAAAATGTAAAGCAAAAATTTTCCCACGTGCTTTGACTGAATGAAATATACTTGCTTCAAATCACAATTGCTGAGCCCTAGACAAGCGATTTCCGCCCAGAATGAAATTAAAATATTATTAAAATGGTATTGGTAAGTAGATAATCTCAGCTTAGACACACTCATGTGTCAAACAGAAACGCACCATTTACATTTTAGTCAGAATGTCAGTAGCCCATTCCAAAATTTGGCAGAAATCGCTGTAGTAGTTTTCAAGAGGTAAACTGAAAGCCTCATTGACTCGTGTGTATAAATCTGACAAAATGTATGCCCAAAGAATCTGTGTATCAACAATACGCCTAAAAGTACTTCATTAAATTCAGTAAACCTAGCTCCCGAAATTGCAGATCACCTGCAAAATATTCTACTGAAATCATAGCTTCAATAATAAAATGATGTATCATTTACTCCTGTTGTCTTCTTTTCAATATCGTCGACTTATAAAACGTTATACTCTTCTGAAGACATTACTCACGTAGTTAACATCAAAATTACTACCATTAGTAGCGTACGGGAGAACGGAACTTGAAACAACAAACATATAGTGCTCAAATATTAAATTAGCCGCCGATTAAAAAAGTATATCTCACATGGTTGAAAACTGTACATGCTAGGTATGGTCGCTAAATACGACATGTGTACATATATTATATCGTAAATTGTTTATGAAGATTTATTAGGGGAAACACACACACAGGAACAGACTCAGAGACATATATTGTAAATGCATATACATGCACACAGAGAAACAGAAAAGCGAGTAATTTAACTTAACAGGCCGATTTCTTCACCGCAAAGTATACTTAAAATAGTAAAAAAAAAGAAGATTAGACACTCTGTATAAGGATCTTTATTAAACACTACAGCAGATCTTTTTGGGAAAAGATGTTATAACTTAAAATACCACTTTTTTGGGGAAAGATGTAATAAAATACCACATTTTTGGGAAAAGATGTTATAAAATACCACATCCTTGGGAAAAGTTCATGACTTGCCCGAAGAAAACAAGATATACGTCCGAATGACCGAATTTTTATATCCAGCCTGTCATATTATCTGAAATTAATTATACAGTAATATTAAATCACTGTGCATTAACTGGATGAATAAGGGACTGTTGATACCAGAAGAAAACCAGCTATGTATGCATTCGGCAAGGTCGTACAAGTTTTTGTCATTTAACTTTCATTTATTTAACGTATATCGATAAATTAAAAGTTAAACTATGTTTGTTTACAAAAATTCAACGTGAATACTGTCTAAACCACAAATAAGTTTAATTTAACTTTATACCACAACTTAAATTTTTATAATAATTATTTCAGTCGTCAAACAAATAAATAGCATTTATATATTAAAATTATAGATCATGCAACTGTGTACTCACTAATTAAAACATTACCACCAACATAGTATAATTAAATTGTTAACTACAGAACCGCGATGGGCTAGTGTTCGACGAGCGTACATAAACAATTTTTTTCACAGTAAATTATGTTCAAGAAATGTTACGTTGTGCTTGTTAGCGTTAAATGTTATAACAATGTTTCTTCTCCCTTAGAGGCGAACTAACCTGCTGCTCACTTAACGTAGCTGACGGATAAGGGCGCGCAGAACGACGCCTAACACCGTGAATTTTAACACGTTTTTCGTCGGAGATAAAAAAAGTATGTCCTCATCTTTCGTCATAAGGGAAGGAAAGAAAAACAAAAGAGCACGAGGATGCAACAAAAAATAAAGGGAAAGGTTCATGGGCGACTGACGTAGATAGAGTTGGAAGATTGTACGCTGTAAGAAATTATTTGTAAGTTTAGGACACCGATGTATATGAATATTAAGAAAGTTGGTATTGGTAACAATTGCTTACCATACATCTGTGGCAACGATCCTAAACATTTTGGAAGCATGCCAAATGTATATTGATACGTGTAAGGTGAAAATGCTCAAAATTTTTTTTCTTTACAACCTGAAGTACGATTAAGTGTCCAACACTTACGGACACTGAATTATCGCGGAAAATGTTGACTTCTTGCTTTGCTTCAATGTAACTAGAAACCTGAAAAATTCGGGTTTTCTTTTAGGCACAAGCTATAATTCCAGTAACTATAGGCCTGTACCACGTACACAATTGGCCGTTGATTTACTCGACACTTGCTGGAAGTAGCTGAGCCAATTTGACTGTCAGGAAGCAGCTAATAAACAGCTGATATCTGCACGAGTTCACATATATTCTTGGAGGCTAGCCTACAGGTCATTGACCCCGTGAATTTTTCCGTCTCTACGTATAACATAACCGTATATGACGTTCTTCTTTCAATATTGGCACGAGCCTACTGACTGGGCCAATGTTGACTCCAGTGTGCCGCTACTGAATACCTCTGATTCGTCTTTACGAGTGTCATAACTTTTCTTCTGAGTATATTTGTGGTATTTTAACTTAGCAGCAAAATTGAATATATATTGATAGAAATTTAGACATTATAGATCTTTATTTTCCGTTACTGTTGTTACAGATAGAATTTCAGTTAAGAAAGTAATACAACTTTTCTAACTACAATTCGACCTGTAGCAACAGTTACGGAAAATAAAGATTTATGATGTCTAAAATACTATTAATACGTATTATGTCATGTAGGTATGTTAAAGTTCCACAAATGTACCCAGATGAAAAGTTATGACTTAACAGTTCGTGGGCCTGACGCGTGAGGCGTGCTGTAACGTCGTACAGAACGTTTTATTTCATGTACATATATTAAACGTACGTGTTTTCAATGCGTTTATCTACGATAAACTTCAAACTGTATCCCTATGATTCTAAATACGTCGTCCGCTAATTAAACACATGTAACCAAGATCCTCAAAAGTGCTCAAAATTACTTTTTCACGCGGCTGTACCTCAGAAAACATCAGCCACAATCGTAAAACAAAATCATAAAAACCTACATTGGACTTTATCACATACTTCCCACAAATAAAATAACATAATCTTTGTTTGAAGTCCCGTTGAAACATACTTTCTACACAAACACTGCACGATGGTTTAGTCCGTTGCGCCTAGAGGCGATGAGGTATTTGACTGACGTGTTATATTTGACTTATCGCCTTCCTCGTTACCGTGCCTCTAACGTAAAGTTAAACTATTGTCCAATAAGTTCTACATAACCATCCACGAATCTTACAAGCCGCATGACGCTGTATTGTTTTGTAAAACACCGCGTCACGGAAGATTATTGTGATTTTCCACTACTTCTGCCCATACTGTGTACAGGTTAAAAACTTACAATATTCTTTAGGAAGGTTTTTTTACAGTGTAGGCCTGGAGCCTTGGTTTCAACGGGTAGATTGATGTAGTTAGTCGTTGTCGGTCCTACAAGTGGTGGATCACGGTTAAAAACTGTAGGGGAGGTGAGAGAGGGGGGAAGATGTTTGCTGTATCCAGTAAAACAAAAAACCCGACGAAGGGAGGGAATGTTCGGACGAGAGAGCGTCCACCCACGTGGATGCGTGCGTGACGTGGAATGAAGCACAGTATGAAGAAGGGACTCCCTCCCCTCTTGGCAGCCCACCAGACCCTACATTTCCCTCTTACGTGGTCCATCAGAGGTATAGCGACTGTATATATGCGACCTCACGGACTGGTCGGCAAGAAACTGAATTAATTACCGGGCTTAATTGGCCGGCTGGTGAACACCCCCCTCCTCCCTCTGGTGCCAGTAACACCAGCCCTCCTCCTGCACAAATCCTGCACGCCCCTGCAAATACCACCCTGTGTGACCTTTCCCCTCGGGGGCTGATTCAATTAGCCACGGACTGCGTGGCGATGGCGCTCGTACATCGACCAACCACAGCTGATGTCGCCCCTGACAGCCATTGCACTTGTTGGAGTACTGCACCTGACCATCTACTGCAGTTCTCTCCATACTGCTGCATCGTGCTTCAATACTGCACTGTACCATGGCACAGTTACAACGAAGAACTCTGACATTGCAGTGGCCACCGAGCTATGTACATGTATAAGTTTATTAAATTATAAAACTACTTGATAGCAGTGAGCTCTTTCTGCTTTGGAATAGCGCGTATGCCTAGTGGCATAGCCTTCTTTAGTAGAAGGCCGCGGCCTTAGATCTGGCAACCCTCCACACAAGGGTCATTTTAACACTTCTTTTAGCTCTCCAAAGGCAATGGCTGTACCTGATTCGTTACTGTGCCCTACACACCGGCGAATTAGGGGAAGCCACTGCCGTTCGCGAGGCAAAATAAGTGTTAAAATGACCCTTCCAAGCAGGGTTGCCAGATCTAAGGCCGCGATCTTCCAAGCAGGGTTGCCAGATCTAAGGCTGCGACGTTTCAAGCAAGGTTGCCAGATCTAAGGCCGCGACCTTCCAAGCAGGGTTGCCAGATCTAAGGCCGCGACCTTCCAAGCAGGGTTGCCAGATCTAAGGCCACGACCTTATACTTAAAATGGCTATGCTAGTGGCCGTGGTTGGCACAGTAGCTGGCGCGCTCAACTCCCACCAAGCCGATACGGCGTCGACTTCTCATATTTTCATGTGTGAGAATATGTGCTGGGTGATGCCGCTGGTTGAAGGGTTTTCTCGGGGTTCTCCCATTCTCCCCGCCCTTCTAACTCCAGCGCCTCTCTATTGTAGGGTCTATTCACCCTCATCGGCACCTGAGACCACGTTGTTAAAGGGCTGTAAGATACTCTCACCTTACCTCTAATGTAGGTCCTCATACCAACTCATCCTCCAGGACCAAGCTACTGACGCCCAGTTGTCCAGTCGCCTCCGAGGTGTGGTATCCTGATATTATATAACCTCCTTACATGTCTCATTAACCGACTTCATTTCAGCTAACAATCTAAAAAAAAAAAAAAAAAAAAAAAAAAAAAAAAAAAAAAAAAAAAAAAAAAAAAAAAAAAAAAAAAAAAAAAAAAAAAAAAAAAAATGAATATATATTTTTTTTAAGGTACGAGCGTCTTGATATTACGCCATTAAGGCTGTTTCTACTGTTTTTGAGGTAAATAATATTTTTTAAACTTTAACGAGTGCAGATATCAAAAATTTGTCTAGCAGGTTTTTAATTTATTTTTCCATGATAGCTATATTTTTTTCAAAGCAAGGAACAACACGGTTTCGACTAAAAAAAGTCAATTAACCAGAATTCAGTTAATTACATAATTTTTTAAAACTATATCATTTACTGCCTAAAAAAAGAACCCAACATGGAGAAGATTATTTTTGACAAAGCTGCCAGACAGATTTTTTATATCAGCTCTCGTTTAGGCGTAGGAAATCAATATCACTTCAAAAATGGAAATAAGAGAGAATGGCCTTAAATGATGGCGTACTGGTTCCTCAAAGAGGCCATCTATCAGATCAGTTACTTGCAGCTGAAGACTATAATGAGGCGTGATTCACGTACCATGGTCACCCTTAGTAAGCCCGTTCTTCTAGTATTCGTAAATATGTCCAGCATTGGCAGGCGACCACCTTAATACTCGTCCAAACATTCCCTCTCTTCGTCGGTCGTGTAGGAGCAGAGAACCGTGCTGTATCTGGCGCAGGTATACGGCGAGAGAGGATGTGTCAGAAAAGCGACCAATCAATGACTCGAGCGAGTACATCGACAGGAGAAGAGGGACTACAGTTCACATCAGCGAGGTCGAATCCCGCCCAAGCACCTACTTTATTTCTTCCTCTCGGAGTTTTCAATCCGGAGAGTGATTTGACACGGGAACGCCTCTTCCTTTAGACTGCAGTTCCTGTTTCTTTACAACACTTGGAGGTTGTACAGGGTGTCTCTCAGAGTGTTAACTGTGCCTTACTCTATGTACGCAGAGAGTTTTTACATTCGAGATATATATCAGCATTAATCATAATTAGGGAGCTGAAAAATTTGCACTTTCTTTTAGATAAAAACTAGAATTCCAGCAAATGTACAATCGTTAGAGATGATGGTTTATCGCGGGAAAACTTGACTGGTTGTTGGTTTTCAAAGTCCGTTCAGCTTACCGAAGGATTACTAGCTTTCGATTGTACGTGAAGTAGTTGCCCTATTTGACTGATCTAATAAGAATCCGAATATTGTAATATTTGGTGCTTGACATTGGTCCTCAGGCAGCTATGTTGTGTCAGGCGCATATCTCGCAATCATACATGTTGCAAGAATCTACGAGTTTTGAAAACTCTGTAGCTTCTTGCAACATGTCGACACAATACATTTTCGCGATATACCATCGTCTCTAACGATCGTGTAACTTTCGCAATTCGTTCTTGCCTTCCGTATTGACACCTTCTGAAAGTCGCTGAGCCAATATAGAAATGTAACTAAACGCATATCCATTTTACTGTTGAAGCAAACAGTTGATAAACAGTTGCTATACGCTTGAGTTCACATATATTCTCGGAGGCTAGCTTTCAGGTCTGTGTACCCAAGTAATGTTTCCTGTCCCGTATCATAATTCCAGAAACGTTTCATTGCGATCGAATTTGAAAGGTAGGGAGATGAATTATTCGCATTTCCTTTTCGGCACAAGCTAGGATAAAAACAACTGTAAATTAGTTCAGCTAAGGCAGTGGTTCTTGACTTATTTGAAACCTCATGGAGAACACTGAGCCAATGATATATAAGCAATCAAATTGTTGCCCAAACACGTGGTATGACTGTATCACCGAGTAGCCAATGAGCGGGCATTGTCTACTTGAGTTCACAATAATTCTTGGAGTCTAGCCTAGAGGTGTCGCTGTATAAACAACCAGAACACAAAGAAACTAAGCACGACGAAATAACCAAGGATGAAATAAGCCAGAGTTAGTCGTTCTCGAGACATTAGTTATTTTGTGTTGTGGATTTTTATCGACACAGAAACACTCCATAGTAATGTTGAATTTCTAGAATGAAGGTTCAGTTTTCCGTAATCTGTGAATAACTTCAGATATTTTAAATAAGCAAATAACAGGAAATATTCGTTGGTTCATCGGCCTGTAGGCTCAATTTTACATATAATTATATGTACGTTCCAACAAATGTTTACATTTTATTGGTAGCTTGCTGACACAGCGGAACGCCAATATTCTGTCTGAAATGTGTCATTACTTAGTTATTAGCCCAGTGATTTTCGAGCGGTGTCAAATAAGGCGCGAGGCTATTGCAATCAGGTCGTAAATGTATATTACAGGCAAACTCGCACCCAAAAGAAACCACGAACTTTTCCAGACACTTCAATGAGCTTTATTTTGATACTTTTATTAGCTTAACATGGCACAGTGTCTTATTAGTTACCTCAACCAATGATACGTGCACTGTAAAAAAAGTTCGTAATGTTACTCTTCATATGTATGGTAATATTCCCAAACCTTGAGAGTAAAATCTGATTTCCGAATATGTGTGGAAATTTCTGCAAGGTAGTGTATTCGCCACACAAACCACTCGGAAGTTTCGCTCGCGCGTTATGTCAAATTGTCCTAGAGGGCTTACTCCAATATGTAATGACAAAGTACATTACCAGTTGAGTAACTTTCCTTGACACGTGTTGAGTAATTTTCCCTCACTTGTACAGGTAATTAGCTTCCATTACATGTAGAGTTTTTTTTACAATGTGGATCCAGTTTTCGACGTGATTAATTCGCACATAACTCAGGTGTCACAGGGTAAAAAGTGTAGATCACGCTACTGTATAGAACTAATACTTAAGGGCTCTGTCTGCCAATCTTTCTACCATAGTGTTTAAATACGTCAAAACATCTCAGCTCTGTGGATTAACTTAAATATTATGTATAATACACATACCAGTCATACGGCTTTACCTGTAGCATACCAGCTAATGTCAACGGCATTCTTTAAACAAAACTAAATCAATAAAGCAGGCAGAAATAATTGCAGAACATAGCACTGCGTAATAGTAAGTAATCTATCCGAGGAAGTTGTGTTTCGAATTCTTGTATCTTCGTCAATACAAGAATGTACACGTGTTAATGACTTATTTTATAAACAATTTCAGAGGCCCCACACATGTATAGAAATAATAAATAATATCCAGGTGCATGGTTATTTTCATTGTTCTGCACTGCAGTCGGTAACGTTATAAAATTGTCACATTTCGGCTGTAGTACATTTTTAGTTGCGTTAAGCGCCCAAGTTGCTGTGCATTTCAAACACTTCAGCAATATAAACAAATATTTAACGCAACTTGCAGGGACTCTTTACCTAACGTCCCAAGGAATTGGGTGCGAAAATTATAAAATTCCCTGTCCTGCTAATAAGCATAATTTCCTCAAATTTTACTACAAGCTAACCCAAAAATTTACAACCAGTCGACAGTTTCATGAACCAAGTGAGGTGGAACAATAGTTACATGGTCGACAGTTTCATGAACCAAGTGAGGTGGAACAATAGTTACATGGTCGACAGTTTCATGAACCAAGTGAGGTGGAACAATAGTTACACGGTCGACAGTTTCGTGAACCAAGTGAGGTGGAACAATAGTTACACGGTCGACAGTTTCATGAACCAAGTGAGGTGGAACAATAGTTACATGGTCGACTCGGATTCGCGATATCCAAGCTACAGTTCATGGCTCCCACCATCCTGGTTTGGGAATGGCATTGTTTCCCTGTGCAGCTCAAAATCAACGATGTGATAATTTCTTCATATAGGCCATGTCCAATTTGTTTCACTGTTACATTTTTTAAAGACGGAATTCCGCCTGAAATTAATGCTGAACAAAAAAAAAGATATAAAAGCAAATGATAACTATTTCTTGAAATAGTACCGACATTTTACTTATTAAAGAGTTGCTGTCTTCGAAAATAGTAGAACCAACTAATAAACTCCACTAAAATCAAAGTGCGAGTGATGATCTTTCGAAGTATGACGTTTGGTAACAATCGGCGTAAAAACTTTTGGAATATAAAAAATTATTGTAATAGTATGTCATTATGTCTTACAAAACGGCCAGCCAGCAGAATTAAGAATGATAAATATGAAAGTTTGGAAAATAAAATGTTTTTGAAATTGGTGTAATGGTTCTTGAAATAAAGGGCTATACAGAAGCTATTATCTGTTGCTATGTAGTCTGAGTGTTCCTGTTTTATGTTGTGGACATACGAAACATGTCAAGACAATGTATGACACTATGACCTCCACAGTTTCACATTTACTGTAGCCATTTTATTGCTGTGAGTTATTACATTTGTAGTACGTACGTGTTTACGTAACAATAGAACTTGAATATTAAAATATTCTGTTTGGCCTTTTACATTTAATGATTCATGTTGTGTCATCTTACATAATAGTCGACCTACAACAATATATTCATTCCCGTTCAGTGCTCCAACAAAAAATCAAGACATTAAATTTGGTTTCAATAGATTATATTTTTCCCGTGTTTTAAACTGGCACAAAAAATTTTAAATCGTCACTAAGTCGAAAATGTGCACTAGTTATGGATAAAATAAGTACAAACAGGTGGGTAAAACCATAATGGCTTTGCTTTCTTTGAAATGTTGACTAACTAGATATCTGATGTATGTAAAATAATTTTTGTTACTTAATAAAGTTTAATTTGATACTAAAAATTAAAAAAATCTTCTTAAGAAAACCTGCAAAGGTAAATATATTATTTTTGCCAGAAAAACTAAAAATTTGGAAAATCGAGACCACCCGACTTATTAATAGTAAAACTCCCGATACTTAGGAAACTTTTTAACTAACTTGCATGACAAATTTGTTAACAGAGGAATAAGAAGACAATATTACGACCAACATTAAAAAAATACATTATACAGTGATGTAGATGTATAGACATTTCTCAATGCTGAAACTGGTTTCTCAGTTTCCGTGATTATAGCTACGATACACTCTGGCTTGTTAGTATTTGAAAGCTGGCCTGAACTTTTAATTTTAAACTGATCCAGAACTTCTCCCTACCAGCTAGCGAAAGAAACAACATGGTGCAACTAATTAAAAGAATTGTGCTTACGTGAACCCGCGCCCGCGGAGAAACTTCTACGGCTATGCCGCTTCTCTGGGAAACGTAATTAAACATAAAGTGTTGGTCCAAATTATACCAGGTGTATGCGAGCAATTTAAAACTTTCCGCAGAGTGAGAAATTTACTTGCTTCCTGCTTCCTTCTTGCTCGCCCTTCCCTCGCCTACATCTTCCTTTCTTTTTTTTCTTCATGCTTTCGGTGTATACCGTCCTACTTAGCTTTCTCTTGTGTATTTTCCACCTCAAACATACTTAAAAAATATCTACGAGGCAAGTTATGCTTACGAATTTCGCTTGCCAGTAAAATACATTCAACAGCGCAAGGCTAAAGTTTCTTTCACGTTCACTCTACTTAGGTGCGATAAGCCTACTGTAATCTTTACCAAACTCAGACAACACACCTCCCATTTCTACTTTATAACAAAGCCACGGTTGACGCAGTGCCTAGAGATCTCGCCTTCCACCAAGGTTATCCGGGTTCAATTCCCGAATGTTCGCATGTAGAATAGTGTCGGACGATGCCACTGGCTGGCGGGTTTTCTCTGATATCTCCTGTTTCCCCTGCCCATTCATTCCGGCGCTGCTCCATTCTTCGCATCATGTCACCCCCTCACAAACGCCAAGACTTTGATGTTAAGTACTGACCAAAATCTCTCTCTTTAACTTAATACAGCTCTTAACACTGACAGACGGACAACACACACCTTAAACCAGTGTATATAGAAGCACAGCAGTGCCTTATGTAACGTAGCTAAGCACTAAGAAAGGATATTTCAAGATTAGAAAATTAAGGGGGTAAAAAACATTGCATGATTTTTTTAAGACTTATCGTCGATATCTTAAACCCGCTGATATATCGGGCTGCTTTTTTTCTTCAGGATGATAACTAATTTGAAAATTAAATGGTTGAAAAATCGTAATATTCGTATACTATGGATCCTCGATAGCGCGTAAATCGGTTAAGATATCAAAGTGATTTTTGCTTCAAAATTATGCTTACGTGAATACCTAACAAGTTATTTCTGGACTGTCCGAAATTCAGCATATAAAAAGAAAAAAATTATTAATGGAGTGAAAAACTAATTTTTATCTCGCAATTACTTCGAAATTTTGTACTTACTACGAGTATTATACGCTGGTAAAGCCGTGGGCGGACAACTACTAATTGTATAAACTTACGCCTGTAACATACATAGAGATGTCATAAAACGTATTCTGTTATGTTGGTACGCAATATGAGGAACTGTTTAAAAACTCATTGAATGCATATTTAAGTCAAAAAATTTTTCCTGTGCTATGCATGCTATCATACATAAAAAACAATTTCAGTGAAAAGATATAACTTGTAGAAGGTATAAACTAACTACTCCTTGTAAAATATTTCGTATACAGTTCATACCGATGCACCTACTAGGATAAAGCAATAATTATTTTACTTCACTGAACCGTTCTGTCTTCATTCACTTTTAAATGAAAGCTTTATAACTTTACTGCAGAATGCAATCAACGCGGTATCTGGGTGGGGTTTTGGATTACAGCGCAAAGCACTATGACGGTGACCGGAAATTAGTTGAACGCCGTCTGCTCGTAGCAGAAAATTAAAACGTGCATTCGGTGTAAACATCAATTAGTTGCTATAAAACGTCTGTGTAATACATTAAATACTTACATATCAACTTGACAGTTATTATATTTTGTAGTATTTATATTTGAAAATATGCTAAACTACACTTTGTAATTTGTAGCTTGCCGTACACAAAAGATAAGCAAGCATCGATGTTATTTAATTTTACGCTTTATTGGAGAGAGCTTTTTATTCGAGGTTGATTTCTAAGTCAATCGGAAATAATTTACAGAAGTGTCTTTATATATATATAATATAGGGGTTTCTTGGAATCACAATATTGTGTGTTAAGGGTGCTGTTAACCCCAAATTGTAATTGTTGTAACAATGCTTATAGCCTATTTGGGTGAGATACGCTTTATGTAGATATACACAGTGATATTTTTTTTTACTCTAGAGATGATTTTTTTTTATCTTTAATAGTTTTTGCATTACGGCTAGTAAAAGTCCGAATTTGCATACGTCGGTATATTGTGCTAGATGACTTCCGACATGACATATATCTCACTCGAGAACACTGCCACAGGCAATGTCAAGACCGCCATAAAACTACATTGAATTTTATTTTATATTTTTTAAAAAATGAGTAATATCTTTAATTTTAAATTTAAAAATTAGTAATTTTTCATAAATACAAAAAAAATTCAAATTCGTTATATGTAAGTTATATACATGTTTTCCTTTCTAACATAAAACCGCTTTACGCAAATTTGAACTTTCACTTGCCATCATACAAAAACTATTGACGCTAAAAATATTTTCATAAAGTAAATAACTGTCAGTTTGTATTTATACACAACATACCATGTATCGTACAATTAGAGAAACATGTTAAAACAGTTGAATTTTTTTCTGAACCACGCCTTTAATTTGGTGAGAGCTACCTTGCTAATATTGATGTAATTTGCAGTTTACTATAAAGCGTAAGGAAAATTTACCTACACGTAACATACTTAGAAACCGCAAAGAAAACAATTTTATTTGTGAATGTACACCTTTTTTTCTTTTTTAATGGCGTAGGAATAAAAAGGTCAGTAAATTATACGTCAAGGTTTTTAAATAATAACTGTGTTTTTTAATGTTGTACATTCTTTAAGAAGTTAAACGGTTTCTGAAACGCAGATGTGCTACACCTACAAAAATACTGTTATATAAATAACTAATTTGTTCTTAAATGTTCTGTGAAATTTATTGAATACCGAGTATTTCCGCGGATTTAATACATTACCGTTAATAATTTTTAACGAAATTTATTTATTTAATATTAGAATCTTGTTAATCTGTAGGTATGAATAACATAAGCTGTTTTTGTGACTTTTTAATAATTCAAAGCAGTAAAGTTGATAATATTACTCTTTAAATAGATAACCTCGTAAATATTAATTTGTATATTTATTAGGTAAAATTTGTTCAGATCTTCGCGGCAAAGTGATACAGGTGCAATAAATATAAACAAAGCAAATCTTTAAAAAAATGCTGACACTGTCGCCAACCACCAAAATGAAGCTCAATAAAATTGGGGTCTCACTTTGTGTTAATTACGCCTGATATAAACTGCTCGCATTGGTGACAGTTTGAGCAGTGAATAAATAAACTTATCACATCGAATCACGAGACTGTAAACACAACTACAAATCGAAGGCAATCAACTGGAAGGTGTATAATTCATACGTAGGCGAGACCAAACATTGTAGCATTACACTTTAAATAGGTATCCGTGCGTGAATAATACGGATAGAGCTCTTACAATACATTAAAGTAGTGAAAAACCTCTAGTAATTAGTGAATAATCTCTGATTACTATTTACAGTTTACAATTAATTTTTAAACCTTTTTTTGACTGATAGATTTTTCACGATGTTGACTTTGCGTATAGACAGAGAAATACCCTAAACAGGTTACAGGCATTGACAGTGTCAAATCATATGCGCATTTTGATCCAGAAAGACTATGAATCTCACCCTGCAAGATTATGTTTTTTTTATATTGCCTAATGAATTAGATGAGACGAGAGCTGAACAAAAATTACTGAAACTAATATTAATTCACTGTCCTCTTTCATCTCTTATAACGTTCTTTTTCCAAATGATAAAGCTGGTGACGTATTGTCTTCTTTATTTGAATCCCAAGTATAGAATCAAATGTATGCTACATTGTAAAAAAAAACTTCGTAAAATGTTTAGGAAGTAATTAGGCCTAACCTAAACGCTGTATGGGACAATTACCATACTTCGCATTGTAAATATAAATATGCAAACGGTTACACTTGTTACAGTACAAGCATGGAAACTTTGTGATTATATATTTGTCAGTTTCGTAAAAAAGTTTAGTAGTGCTTCCATGGATGTCTGCGAAACAATTATACCATACCTACTTTCTTGGCGGTCCTACACGCGAGTGTGGCAAATTTACTTTTTTTTCAGTGCACTTTTCTGAAACGCACAGTCTAGTAAAATTATAAAACTTTAGGAAGTTTCTAAATTGGCGCTTCTAAAGAATTGCAGCAGATTGAAGAAAGTTTTTTGCAAGCCTATTAAACCAGTCACAAAATTAATTTAACCTACGAAAAAAATGCAGTTTAAATCTGACATAATTTTTGTTTCCAGACACCGCGCATTCTCAAGTCAACCGTGCCACGTAACCGTCACCCAATAATACATGGCACAGGGCAACTCAAAGTTTTTGAAGATGCGTTGGCACAATAGATTCTCGATATTTCTCGCCATCTCTACCCACGCCATACAATGCACTAATTGATCAGTATAGTAACAAGAATGCTTGCCTGCATTAAGTACACAGTTATCTATGCAATCAAACGTTCAGGGTAATTACAGAGAACGGTGTAACCTTAACTTTACATTTTTCTGAATAAACTTTTTGAAACTGTGGTAACCGTTAGGGGAAACGAGCGGGTGGATGAAGTAGTATATATATATATATATATATATACTGTGTGTTATTATGTGCTATAGTCTACTATGATAAAAATTAAGACCCTGTGTTTGTTATTAGTACACAAATGAAATATGTATAGATATAATTTTTGTATAGAATATTGTATTAACTTTAGCTTTTATTTAAAATACTGTATTAGGTTAAATTTGTTTAAGTTTAGGTATAAATTGTAATCTGGCCATAAGAGCTGAAACTTGTAATGCATAAACTAAATAAGTAAATTAATAAATAGAACTACTTTTTTTGTGAAAATAAATATGCAACAACTTGTTTCATAGACATACGTGCAATTATGCATCTCTGCTTTATTCTCTGTGACTGGATGTTTTGAACTCTCGAGAGTCTTGGAGTTCAATTGGCAAATCTCAGACGTGCGTTGTCGCAGCAAACTTACTATCATATGCACAGTCAGACGAGGGACGCCTCTTCACAAATAAACGCTGGCAGTTACCATCAAGCAAAGCTGCAGATGTGAACGTGGGACATCAGAACATATTGGCGCAGTTTTCATCAGAAACCAGTGTATATAGGAATGAAGCAGTTGTCGTTGGAAGGTGGGACGGAGAAGAGATGGTAATGGTTTCAACGGCCGGCGAGACATGGCGTTCAGGACGACTAGTTGTGAGAGCAGTCATTCATAGCAGTGCTGACACGCGCAGAGTCTGTAATCACTGCGAGCTGTATAGGTGATTGCCCGGCGCAGTGTGATGTGTTCACTGGAAGGGGAGGTTCATTGGTTGGTCCAGGAGAGGGTAGGTGGTTGTCTACCTAGCAGGGGAAGAAGGGGGGAGGTGAGGGTTTGAATCGTGGCCAGAGCTGCCACGGACACTATAAATATCGGTGATCCATAATTGATAAATTTAAATTATTAGCTAGAAATGAATAGTTAATTAGCGAAACAGTTTCCGTAGCGACGCCATTGCAGAGCACAGGGCTCCGGTGAATCACCTGTAATTGGTTAATAAATCAATTAGACCACGCTGGCTGTGGTCCGCAGGCTTCGGTTTGTGCCGTGGCTTCCCCCTCCCCACCTCATCAGGCATAGTAGAGAGGTTAACTGTTGCATGCAAGTAGAATCACAATAGTGCGACAGACGCAGCCTGAAAGGTACGTTGCGACACTGAACATTTTTGTTATTGCGAATACTACAATTTGTGCTCCCCGACAAATAAAAAAAATATTAAATATAAATAGTTCCTTGCCATTACATGCTAACCTCTAGTATGAAGCCATTTTAACAGTATTTAAAGTTTTTATTCAGTTCATTTTGAAATGCGAAAACAATGACACAGCTATTTGCTTAAAAAGTTATTATTTGCATATAATAAACAAAAATATGTCATTGTATAAATAAATACAATTTACTACCAACTCATTAGTTTTACTTATGTTAGGGTAAAGAATTTAATTAATTTTTTTCATCTTTGACGCTTCCGCGACGCGAATAAAATAGAAGTACTTTAAATTCGGAATCCCCGTCGCAGCCATCAATATTGTGTCGCTGACGTCACGGAAGCTTCGACGCTGATTGGCTTACAAGTTTTGTTAACCGTGTGCAGCATGGATGTTCTATGCATGTTCTTCACTTGTTTAACATAAGGCTGACCCGTTGTATTTTCTCAGTATAATGTTCGCTCACGTATTGCTCTCAGCATTGTTAACATTCTTGATTTTTTTCAGGGTCCGCGCTAGAGTAGTAGAGCCAATACAGTAAGCGCCGGCTTTTGTTACGAAAGGTACTGGGTTCGATTCCTATGACCGGCTGGGTGTAAGTTTGTTTATTTCCAGATTACTATAATTCGTCTCGTATTAAAAGACAGAAGGAAACTCGGTTTTCATGAACCACCTATAATTCAACGTCCTATGTATACTCAAGACCAGCCTATTCGTTCATAGTCTGCTTTTCCAGGAGTAGCAGCTAGTGGACAAATGGTTGGGGCATGAACATACATAGGATAGTGGATTCTAACATGTTGGTCAGGACTGGCAAAATATTTATTTCCATGTGTGTAAGTAGAGATGATGGTACATCGCGAAAATGTATAGTATCAAGATACACTTGAAAACTCTTTAGTTTCTTGCAACATGTACAATTGTGAGATATATTTACTACATTTATGTTATTATCTGCTCAATAACTTAAAAACCATTTATAAATAACATACAATTTTTAGTCGTTCAGTTTCTGCAGTGTTCAGTTGGCACTTCTTTTGTAAATGTAATATATGTTATTTTTCTTCGCCTTTTTCGGAAAAGTAAGTATTTGTGTATGCATTGTAATATGCAAATGCAAATTAGACATTCATGTTATAATTGAAATAAGAATTAAATTTCATTTTTTTTAGAAAGTAACCATACTTGTTACTTTCACACATAATAATCTTATGATTAGGTACAATTTCCTCCAAGTAACTCCTTACCTTAATTTAAAGAAATGTACTATCGAATTGTTTTTATATAATAAGAACCATTATTTAACAATCATGCTACGTCCCGCGCTGAAGTTAACTCAATCTTTTTCCTTTGCACAAATCATGTTTTGACTGTATCTTGATGCCTAAGATTTTCGCAGCGTGGAATACGTGTTGTTGTTTAGCTTATTGGAACTATGTCACTGTTAAGCTTAAAAAAAAGTTAGTTTATCACAATTATTTTCGTATAAGCATAATTTAAGTAGTTATCAATAATTATATTTTAAAAAATTGTATAGGTTCTTATGAAAATATCAAACAGATGCATAAAGTTTTGTAAATCCTATGCAGAAATTATTTTGTCCACAGTTTTAAGGCGACATATGTTTGTTTCAGAGAAATAGATAAAGCGTGAAAGGCACAGTTCTTGAATGAAGTATTTCGCAGAGGCAATACTTTTGTTTGTTTCTCAGTAGCAGACATCTGGGTCAAGAAACGAAATTCCACCCCGTGAGGATCTTTAACGACAGTTTGATGCTAACTGAAGTCTTCTTCACGCTAACAGATGGCACTTCCGTATCCGGCAGGCACCCTCTTCCTTCCCCTCCTACATCACCCCCCCTTCCCCTGCCTTGTTGGAAACCTCTGACGCCTGGCGGCGCGAGGATCATCTCGGTGGAAAACCTAGAGCCACTTTGCTCTTTTCAAAGTCACACGCTTCACCGAACCAATTACCCGCTTGCCCAACCCCGCGTCGCTTTGCCCTTCCATCCTCGCCCGCCAAACCTGCATCTCCTCTTCCTCTCCTTCTTTATCATGTCGTTGCTTCGTCCTTCCTTCTCCGCCGTGGCTCTGACGCGAAGCTTGCTCCAGTCTAACTTGGCAATATTGTTGACGAGATGGCGAGCCAGCAGGTACGACAATCCTGTCTGCCCTCGTCCGTCGCTCTGAGCACAGCTCTCCCAATAATTGTATGCGATGTTTTTAGACGTGCATTGCAGCAGGTGTGAACCAATGAGGTGGCTGCCAGGGTGATTCAACTCTGCGCGATGGAGGCGCAGAAGTGTGGAGGCAATAAGGGCGACACAGCACGAGCCTCTAGGCGTGAGTCACCGAACTGGCGTGAAATCTTCTCGCCAACAACTAGCCTCTATGGCTAGAGGCGGGGAAAATGCATATGTTCACTGACATGTGGGCTAGCTTGCAAGAATATATGTGAATTGAAGCAAACAGCAGATACTCATTATCTGATTGCTGTTAAAGTGACGTAGATCTGTATTAGTTGCATTTTTATTATTGGCTCTGAGATTTCCAGAAGTTGTCAAATAATTCAAAGGCCAATTGTGAAAGTGACACAAAATTTACAGTTGTGGCAGTTCTAGCTCTATCCCAAACGAAAACGGGAATTTTCCAGGTCTCTATCTATGAGACATTCAGCGGTGAACCTATCGCTTTATGACATAGGCCTGAGGTGCATCGTATACTTGTATAACTTTTCAAACATCCTGCTCCAGCATTTTCAAACCTATAAAGAACACCAAAAACACCAATTTTAGCAAAAGGGAAAACCTTCTTTAGAGTCACGTGAAGGTCCTGAAATGAGTATGCACGTGTGTAACATACTGTAAATGACATTCCTTTTTTTAAATACAAAAAAATATTTTGTAATGAATTGTAAAACATGCAAAGTAGTGGGCCGTGACATGTAATTTCAGTGCGAATTTTTAATTCAGTTCTGGTAATTGGTTTTTGGAGCTTATAAGAACTAAAACACGCAAATGTTGACTCTGAAGTGCCATTATGGGAAAACTGGTTGAGCTATTTTATTTTGTAAGAGGAAAATGTACACCCACAAATCTAACACTAATCCATACTAATATAAAATTATGATTTTCCCGCATTTAGAAGCCCTTAAACGAGAGCAGATATCAAACATCTGTTTAGAAATTTTGATTAGAATGTTTTTTTCCGTGAAACAGGAAACTATACTGTTTCGTATAAAAAGTTAACCAACCAGAATTTCGTTAATTACACAATTAGCTAAACTATAGTATTTAACGCCTTGAAAAAATCAACCAACGGTGGAGAGGACGATTTTAAGCAAATCTGACTATCATATTTTTCATATCTCCTCACACTTAGGTGTAAAAAAATAAATGTTGTAGCACAGATGAAATAGTATTACAGACGTGAAATGCCTACACTGCTCACGTGATAGGATGAGCTTCGCCTCTTATTGGCTGCCCAAGACTGTTGATATAAGTCCCGTGCTCCCGTATGTTGTTGCTGGTTTCCTATTGGCCTGGCCACCTGCTAGCAGGGCAGCCACCTTACACTGATTGGCGGTAGGCGTCTCCGCCATGTTGCTGGCCAGGGAAGCCATTTCGCTGGCGTGTGTGTGACTAAGTTTACCGTTCTGCCGGGTATTTTCATTTCTGTATGACTAACTATTCTACAGTTGTACCGTCACTCGGGTTCTGTTTTACGAGAAACTGCTAAACTCTTGCCCAATATTTGTGTTATAAAAAAAAAATTCACCTAATATTATGATTATTGCTCTCAAAATGGTTGAAAACTACTTTTTTGTACTACTGTTGCTAGTAAAACATTCACTAATCAGGAAAAGTTTTTTTTTTCTTTTTCATAAATGAATCGTTGCGGTTACCATTTTCATATCCAGTGTAAAAATATACAACTAAAACAGTACGTGCCTATTTAAGGCACTGCGGATGATGACGTTATTATATTTTAGGTGCAGACCTGTCTCGCCAATATGGCTTATCTTTTTATTACCTACGTTTGATAAAAATACTTGACTAAAAGACTGCTCTTAGGAATTTTTTAAATTTATGAAGCCATACTAAAATACGCTATCTTTCCCATTCCAAATCGTTTTCCATAACATGACATTCTGTCTACCTAAATGTAACTTTTTATTATTTTCAGTCTTATTTACAAACGTTGGACTAGTATTGTGAATATGAAAAATTGTCTACTGACTTGTAAGGCATGATCAGATATAAAGCAACTGTCATAGTTTAAACTTGTTTAGCACAAACTGAATGCAAAATTTTGAGTAATATTTACACTTAATGAAAGCTCACAGATATAAAAACATACAAGTAGCTTTTTTCATGAGTGATAATAAAGTGTGTTCCGTTATATTCAGCAACATTTAAAAAAATATAATAATATTTTCAATGACGAATAGAAAGAAAACCAACTTGAGATATTTGTATAGTTTATGTGTAGTTCATATCGCATAACTTTTGGTGATTTATCTATGGTATAAACAATACATAGACTCCAAGAACGTGGTCAATTAAGTCGTGATATATTAAATATTTTAAGACACACTCATAGTAAGACTCTCGTTCATGCTGAAGTAATACGCGTGCTATGTGTAACTTCACGCAGATAATATGGTTAGAACAAGTCCCATATTTTGCCTACTGACATATATGCCAGATAAGCCAGCAACGTAACACGAAGTTTACGAAGCAAAACAAATTACCATCCATTTTTATTCGCAGCAAAGAGAAGCGATCTTCACAGGAAGCGAACATAATTTTTCAACATTACTGTCAATCTTAATAAGGAATTCATCGACGCGCCAGCTTTTTTCGTATATTTAAATTAGTTTTTAAAACAATCTCTCCGGTTTTGAAAATACTGGTTGTAACAAATCCGAACTAGGCCTGTATTATGTTTGCCGCCTGAAACTTCAATGTTTTTACAGTTAGGTTAGTCTACTGTTATCACTGAGAAGTTTTGAAGTTGGTAAACAATTGAGCAACAAAAAGTTATGTTGAAATTTTTCAATTTTTCACAGGCAAGTGGTTACAAGTGTGTTAAACTGATGTGTTTATTCTTTAACTAAGTTTTAGGCTTTGTAGCTAAATTCTTAAGACGCTGTTTTCTAAATTCGAGATTTATCCCTGGCTTCTTGAATACGTCCTCGTTCATATTCTGGTTATCATCAGTTCTTAGCACTGCTTTATGAAAATACTGTTAAGAATTTACGAGCACAGATTTAACTAACTTTTCCTAGAAACACTTTCTTTACTGAAACACATATTTTTATGCCCTATAGGAAGTTGAATAATTGTTTTACGATCTGCAGCCAAAGAACTTATACGAATAACACTTTGTAAAATATAGTAACAGCAACCAAAGATGTGGTGCAATGTAGTTCTTAAGAGGGCGTGGTACATAGTTCAACGCTGAAAGCATTCATCTGTAACAGTTGGTTTCTTTAAGCCAATTTGCGAGAATTAAACAATAGCAATCCTAGACAATAGTTTTAGCCAACGTTTTAAACAAAATTGTTTCCAGCGTTACGAACTTCTGAGGCACAATCTCTGACGCCGGAATCTCGTGCATTTAACTGCGGCGCAAGAGATCACGCTTAACGAATAAGTAATTCTGGATAAATATTTACTCATAAAGTTAGCAAATACCCTTATCTAGGATTTTCACTGAAAATTTTATCCTTATTGGATTCGAAAAATTTTTATAAATTAATTAATTTTTTCAGCGTTCATTTATCTATCACGCACTCTTAACATCGAGGTCATTATCACTGGTGATGGGAGGCAAGGGGTGAGTATAAAACAGCGCCATAATGTGTGTGTGTCTTTATATGTGTGTCTGTGTATGTATGTTACTATATGTATATATATATATATATATATATATATATATATATATATATATATATATATATTTATATATATATATATATATATATATATACACATACATATACATATATATACATATATGCTTCTCTATATATGTGTATATATATGTATATATATACATATATATGCATGTGTATATATGTGTATGTATGTTATTTTGTGTATATATATATATATTTATTTATAAATTGTAATTTTTTTTTTAACAAATTCCTTGGAAACCTGTCCCAAACAAAATAATTCTCTATATAACAACATGAATTTTCTAGCAAAAATACATCTTTGTACATAGTAATTATAGGAGTGCTACGAAGGATTACTTACAGAGGGTGGTTTAGAAGGATTTTTGCCTGGTCAAAAGCATAATAATATTTTATAGCGTCTCACGTGCTGTGCATTCCCGTGAAGTGGCTCGCCTGTAATTACAGCCACATTGTAGCATAAGTCGTTTAGTCCGAGGTAATCCAGTCCTCAGATAAGAACTACAGTACGCTTTATTTTCTCGGAAACCTATTGGCGTAATTCAACGTAATTTTTGCAGGGATTATTACGTTCTTGTTTGTGTGTTTAATTTTCTTCCTTAATATATATGTTCATTGCTAATAAAAAAATCATCACATTCAACCAAAGTCGACACAATTAAGTCGACACAATTCTATGAATTGTCATCGTATGTCACATTTCTTCACAAAGATAGCATGACACAAGTGCTGGGTTTACTCGCTGCAGTAATATAACGGTTTCAGCACTTTGAATCACCTGAAATGAGAGCACAAGGATTGTGAACGGGAACCATTAGGAGCTCTTCTCTCACTAAAGCTGACAATTGTTCACTCACCACGTGAAGTGCCGCTTCTAAGAAGACGCGCTACTGGGGTCAGTATTGTCGTCAACATCTCCTCTTAAGGTCATGACCTTTCATTTATTTCAAACAATTACAAATAATTCAGATTTTTTTTAACCAAATGCTTTGAAAAAATTTGAGACTGTGAACAGTCATAGACACATTATTTTGCCGGAGAAATTTTTTTTTAATAATGTACCATTTGTTGGCAAAAAATTATTTTGTTTCATTTTTGCTTATTTTGACAACAAAATATGTGATATTTCAGGGGCAAAAAAAAAAACTACAAATCCGTTCTGTGTATTCAACAAAAAGTGTTAAAACTGTAAGAATGAATTATTGATATATGAATTAATTTGCGTTCAAAAATATTTACGAAACCACTGCAAAGCTAAAGAGCGAGGCCTTACGCAGAAGCGTAAGTGGTAATCGCTGACCAAGTAGACAGGAGAACTTGATTGTGAATTGTCTGGTCATCTGTAATAGGTATAAAATGTTCGTTTGTTTGTTCGCCTTCAATGCGTTCCTATATCATTATTCGAACTGCAATGAAAAATTTAAGAGTTGTTGGGCTTGCGCCTTTCAAAGGATTCTGCCTAAAATATATTGAGGGGGAGGGGATGGGGTTTAGATGCAGAACGGGGTATCCAAATATTTATTAGCATTGCAATGCATGACGGGAGATCTAGCTGCTTATGAAAACTAAGTTACAGCTGTCTTTTAAATGTATCGGTTAAGTGAATGCATTATAAGTACAATTATCAAGAAAACTGACTTTCAAATAACATATATATGAATAAAATAACAAAGAAATACTTTACATTGCTTTGTTTAGACACTCTTCTGAGTCTCATAGTATCAAGGAGATCCATGTGTAAAATACAAAATGTCTGTTGCATTGCAATTATAAAAGATCGTAGCAGAATCTCGTAGTCATATCTTATAAACCGACTTACTGGAGTAACTGAGAACAACTGATTTAAGTAAAAATAGCATATAGTTAAAAAAGCTATTGTTATGCAAAAAATTCAAATACTTTTAATGTTTGTTAAGCTTAAACATTTGTGCCGAGAAAATTAATTGTAACTTTGTATTACTCGATATTTTTGGAAGTGAGTAATCAGTCGTTTAACACTTCTATATTCCATACCTGTAGATGTGACAAGGATGCACTTTGATTTTGCGTAATATGAGTATCTTGCCGTGTTGATCGACGTTGTATAATATCTTCATTTCATAATATGTCGTTGTTGCTGCTGTAGTAAATAAACATAAATTATTGTGCGTATTTAAATTGTTTTCCGTTAAAAGGAAACTGACCAGACGCACGAGCCAATCCTTACTTGGAGATGTTATGTAATTATGTTCTAACAAAAATGTGTCGAAAAAAAGGTAGAGGTATATGAAATTCAGTGTCGTTAACTCTCATATAGGTAAAACAATCATATGTGCTGAATTAAGTTAATAATTCCTGCCACAGAAACAATAAAGAAAGGGTGCGTTAGTTTCATAGTATGACTCCTTAAAATTCCTATATGAATGATTGACCACACATGTGTAAAGAAATTATCAAGCACATAAAACTAATAAATACATCCAAAACCGAATTGTGGTCAAAGTAATCCAAATTATGTAAGTATTTTTTTTTTACATTAAAGTAAGTTTTAAGTTTGGGTAGATATAATGTTGGGATACTTTTAACTAACACGGAAACTTTGAAAATCCTTATGCGTCAAAAAATAAACGTGATCCAAATGGGCAAATATCATATCCTAGAATTTAAATAGCAAGTTCATGTTAAAATCTGTTAAGCCTAGGCTGACGGTGTAAATACAACAAAAAACCTCAAATAGTTCTAAGATGTAAATATTTCAAACACATTATTCGTTGTTAGTAAGGACTTTAACTCACTAAATTATTTGTACTGCTACACTGAAAAAAATGTTTGTAAAATTCACTTACATGAAATTAAAGCTAAGTGTAATTAATAACATTTAATTACTTGACAATTAATGTAAAATATATTTTACCAGCAGTAAAATTTTCCTCAAATAATATGGTGCAACTCCTCTTCAATAAAGACAAGGTAGTTTAAGGGACATTGTATTATTGTTTTATTTTACAAGTTACAAATAGTCTACCAATGATTTAAATTACAAAGTTAAAGGATAATCCAACCAATACACCGATCACCAATGTCTCAGTGGGCTAACCACAACTTCACTAGGAGTTTACGAAGAATATTACTTATCTACTGTTTGTTACAGTGGTAGCATTACTATCCAGGCGTATCGTTAAGTAGGGTGACGTTTCGTTTCAAACTTCCCGTTATACTGTAGTTTACGAGGTACACAAACATTTCTGAGTATATCGTAGGTCTACGTGAAGTTTATCTGTCATGTATGTGTATTTTACTGATGAAGTTATTCAAAGGAAAATGCATTTTCGATACAAGTTAGTAAATAAATATAGTACGAGGATGGTACCCAAAGGATAGCGTATCGCACACCGGATGGTTGCCTTGAAAGATGATATAAAGTGAGGCCCTAAAGTGAAGAAGCGGCGGAATAAAGGTTGTAGGAAAACGGGAGATCCCCGAGAAAATCCGCGGGCCAGCGCCATCGTCCGGCATAATTCTCTCATGAGAACACCAATCCAGATCGTCTTAGTGGGAGGCGAGAGGTTTGACCACTCGGTCGCAACGGCCTCTATAGGTAAGTGAATATTACCTAACACTTCACAGGTAAATTTCCCAATATTTATTACGGTGTCCGTATTGCTAGAGTAATTATTTGTAAACACTTGACGTCAGTGTTGAGTGATATGATTCTTTCATTTCAAACATGGGGAGGTGAAGAGCAAACATGTTTTAGAGAGGAAAAAACACCAATATGTTCATTAATTTTTGGAGAGTAGATAATTATACAGGCATCTGAATCGATTCCACGAGTAACAAGGTTAATGCAGCGCATGATGTAATTAAGTGACCGGTCGGAAACTGTGTTGGCAGAACGCACGGGAACAATTTTGGGCTGATCTAATATGCATCGCAGAATTGTTTAGTGGAATAAAAAAGTATGTTTCCCATTTGGTCCCATTCGCTGGCTACGCATCAGTGAGGTTTGAACACCTCCTCGTACTTTCTCCTATGCGTGAGAATATTTTTATAAAAATGAAGGGGATATTTATATCAGAATTAATCAATCATATATTTACTTTAACAAGAGATGGTGATATAGCGTGAAAACGTGACTAGCTGCTATATTTCAACGTATGCCTAGAAAGTCAGAATGTTTTGTTCTGCTACAGGCTGTCGTGTGTACGTGACTTCACCGCCCCATTTGACTAAACCAACAATACATCTACTATTACACTAATAAATGTCTGTCGTTAACTGAGACGTGTCAGGATCAGTTCAACCAATCATATATGCTACAATAAGCTACAACGATTTTAAAGACTATGCTGCCACAAAAATATTTCGCGATATTGCAGCATCTCTCGTTACAACGTTAATAAAATGTTGTCTAAGTTATCCCCGCAAAATGACGCAATGTTGAAGAACTGTGTTCGACGTCTGATACTGTCGTGCTGATTTCGGTTTTCTCCTGTTTTCCTCAGTAACACCATTTCATTGTTCCCTGCGTGTCCGAATCAATAAATATGTATCTCTGACCTTACAGTCGACAAAACGTTGATCGTTTATACTCATCCACCTGTCTATATCTGAGTATAATGTCATACCCAAGGTCATTTATTTACTGTTATTTTAAGGAAAGTCATCGCTAGACGCTTACTCACCCGCTGGAGGCAACGAGTAAGGGAAGCAGTAAGGACGACATTGCTACGGGCGTCAAGAATGCTTCCGTGTAGTGGACAACACTGACACACGACTTTACATAGTAATATTACTTATAAGCGACTTAACGTGGTGAGCCTGTAATTTCATGTGTGAAAAGTATAATAATTTTGAATAATATTGCCCCAATTTGTTTCAATGCCTTAGATGCATATCTGCAATTGTGCTGCATGGTTATTGGCAGCGTGTGTATGTGAAGAGTCGTATATCATTTGACTGAGCCAATTACAATATGGTTCCTGCAACACCATACGTCTGTTACGCCGGTAGAATCCCTAGGCTCGTGACAGTTAAAATATCCAATCACTGGCTACGAAGCAGAACTGCTGATGTGCACGTGAGGTACCGAAACAAAAATTGGCAAAATTCTTTTCGCGAAAAACAGGGGTCACCACGTACCAGGCTTGTATTTTGCAGGCTACACTGTAAAAAACTTCTTAGGTTTCAAACCACACATATTGCGGGTGCCATGCTTGTATCTGTAAATAGAGCAAATAATCAGATTATGGCTAACAACTCTGACATGTGCCATTGTGGAAGAATTTGCCGTATTGCGGAAAACCCACGATAAAACAAAAACAAAGGAAGAAAAGCTGTAGTCAACAGACATCAAACATACAGATAATTCCTGAAAGGAATGTAGTTATTTCGCATAAGACGACACAAGGACAAAAATTGATTCAAAACAACACAAAATTAATTCCCAAGTGGAATGTAGTTGAATGGATAAATACCACAAGGAGTAAACGTGTTTGTGGGCGAGGTATTTGTTTAAATTATAGGATGACGTACACTCTGGGAACTGACTACCAACACCTTCTGTTTGTAATAATTCCGATTGTGAATATAAGTTAACTGTGGCAAAGTTCTTATGTTTGTATTCAGTTCTTAACACGTGATATCGTTTCTTAACTTCTCACTAGAAATGGTCATTTACCGCCGGAAAAATTTACAGTTTGGTAGGCTTCAATGTAGTACATTTTAAGGGCCTGATGCCATAGTGAGCCAAGTATATTTTCTTTAATATTAATAAAAAAATTGTTTTAATTCGGACATGAATCCTGAACTTCATTACCAGTATCAGTTTAGTATTTACTACATGTGTAGATCGTGTTTGTGTATCAATACATACATATAATATAGGTAAAATAAAGCAATATCTAGGTTTCACGAATAAAAGTGGGCGTGGTTCACTGTGGCTGTGGCACCAGATTCTCCATTTATTTTCGGTGTTTTTTGTCGTAACTGGCGAGACTCTACTTGAAAGGGTCAATGTTAATCTGGTGCAACGACTGAACGTCTGTGGTTCGTCTATATGCAGCTAGACTACGCCACATAACAGGCGTTCAGTCATACAAAACGCAGGACGCTTGATTTTCTCGCGATTTCCCACCACATTCATTACCTTATAGCAGCGTAGGGACTGGAAAATGTCGCGAATTCAATAAACCTGCAGGCTAGAATCCATTGTACTATACATACTCAAGCCACGTCTATATTCATTCATTGTCTGTTGTTCCACTGAGTAGCAGCTAGTAGACAAATAGTCGGGGCTTGAGTATGTATAGGAAAGTTGATTCTAACATATACAGGTCATTGAATTCTCGAAATTTTCCTGTCCCTAGTAAAGCAGTAAGTTCGTAACCATATCTCAGGACAGCTTTAATTATGTCTGACTAAATAGTGAAGATCCCCGCACTTTGACTGACGTACTCTACGTATCCATGGCTTGTCACGGCCTGTTAGTGGGTGGAGGGGGTGTAGGAGGGGTGATCAGTGGAGGGCGCCGTGTTTTACTGACGGGCCAGGGTCGTTGTTCGCTCGGCCTGGCTGCGCCGATTGAATATTCCGACGAGCGCCTGTCCCAACCAACCCCCTCTCACCCCCTGTCAACCCCACACCCCCCAGGGACTCCACAAACACACACGACACGCTCTCGCCACACTCGTTCAGACCACAGCCACCCCCCCCCCCTCCAGGCAACAACAACCCCCGGCGTAGTTCTTGCCGCTACGCGCACGGACGCCGTCGTAGTCCCACCAACCCTCTCTCACTCTCTCTCGCGATCTGTTTGAGGAGCCGAGCGTGCGTGTCGCGACACCTACGTGCCCGTCATCCACAACACTATCCTCCCTTCCCCTATCTACCACTATATCCGGTCCAAACACAACTACTTCCGCTATTTCCTCGCGTCTGGGTGCCGGCCTATCAGAGACTAGGAGTACATCTGAACTGCGTCACATCCCATATCCGATATCAGCGTTACATATATTATACCATCGTAAGAAGCTCGGAATTCTTCCGTTATATCGTGGATTCGTTTATACAACGGATTCGATTTTACCGTGGCTTCGTTTTTAACGCGGATTCGTTTTTAACATTGATTCGTTTTTAACGTGGATTCGATTTTACGCGGTATGAGTTTTATGCCCCTCGAGCATGAACTAATACATAAATGATTCACGTCCAGAATAACTTTGGAAAGCCACTACACTGCTCTGAATTGCCTATCCCAACAGCCGAGTTATGAATGCGCTTGTACTTAATGGGCACAATAACCCGCGTCTGAAATGTGTTACAGCGAGATAAGGTTATTAACTCAAGGAGTTTTTTTTACGAAATGCTATAAATAAAATTCAAGACAGAGAACTGTCAGACGATGCACAAATCTATGTGGGTGTTTGTAAAAATATGAAAAATTGTGAGGTGATTGCTACCAAAAATTAGAAACAAATAAACATATATTTGTGGTGAAACAGTGTAGGAATTATGATTACCAAAATCGCTGTTAACACTATCGAACTTGGTCTTAATCTGTTTCCCTTAACACTCTCACAGACTGTTGTCCTGGACGAAGTAGACGTACAAAGCGAAAGTCTGCCTCTAGCGCTGGTCAGCCTGGGTGGATATATGCTAGGACGAGGTGTGTGTACGTAGATACGTGTATTATTCAAGCTTCCTCGTGAAGTCCGCCACTCAGACTGTCAATCTACACTCCACGACACGTCGTCGGTCAGTTTTAGAAATGAGCTCTGTGCGACACTCAGACCTGCTCGTGCGACTGAAATAACTGCCGCAATCGATGATGCCCTCGCACTGCATGAAACTGGCCCGCTTTCAGGCGCTCTGACCTCTGAAATATGACCAGGAGATCGCGACACTCAAATATACACTAGTCATCATTAATTGGACAATCTTTCGAAGCTAATTTGAAACCATAACAAAAATAATTAATTGATCACGGGAGACATAAAAACTCATATTTCTATTTCATTCAGAGAGTGTCAGGTACAGAAGCATTTATGCTAGTCATTGACAAGGGATGAGATATGTAGAGTCACATACTTTTGCTTAAGGGAATATTTCAACAAGTTTCAATGGCTCACATTCACATCCTTATCTTTGTTTCATTTGCCAGCGATTGGGTGTCTTTAAATCTCGGCGTCTTAGGTTCTACGAGCGAATCATAGACGTGGTGGCTCAGCAACCTAACTGAAGACCTCAAGAGTAAATGATGATAACCGTCATTCTGGTAGTTTTCAACTTAGGTGTAACAAAGTATGTCAAATCCGCACGAAAGCGTAACATACATTGATAATTTACTTTGTGGTTTAAAACAAACTACCTACATATTTTAAAAGTAACTATTTCATTTATATTTACAGACCGATTTTTTATTTATAGTCCTATACTATAGTTTATATTATTTACTCCAGAGGTATTCAAAATGTATTGACATAAAGAAATAAGCGTTGCCTCTGAACGAATATAAGCTGCCAATAACCACGAAATGTTCACCCAAGACTATGATAGAAGCTGGTACAAAATTATTTTCGCCATAAATCTGGTGTCCCAAGTATATGACGTCTGTATGACAGCTCAGCAAACAGACACAAGAACTACAACAACTGCCTTCTAGTTCAGGTTAGGTTAATTACAATACAGGTTTAAATAATTATATGTTAAAAGTTTGGCAAGGAACAATTTCTGCCCTTTGTTGCACTGAAATATATAAGAATATAAACTCAGTAATAACAGAGCTTTCCGGAGTTTAATGTAACATAAAGCTTATAATTTGAAAGCCATTTTTTTTTTAAATTAAATGCAATAGCAGCGAAACTAGCGGCATAATTGTTCCCTGTGGCAAACACTCTCACAAAAAATTTAGTAGTATAGTTAAACTTATTACAGTTTCTGGTCTCCAAGAACTGCTGCAACATTCATGACTTGAACTCAGTGAGACGACCAAAATTAACACATCCCTGACGTGCTACATTGAAGTAAGGTCTGCAGAGCGAGCTGGCCACGGCAGACGATCTTCCAGCATGTCGTCCACTAAATCAGCTCTATCTGGACGAGCGTTATCTTGAAGAACATTGATTTTTGGGAAAAGGAACTTTAGACCAACTTATTTCATTGCCTTACGAGCAACTCTACCCCACTGTTATTGGCAGAGTGTCTTGACGCAGTTGCGTCACTTATTTCGCTGTGCCAATCAGAACAAAGGTTACTGCGACACCACACGTCTGTGACCCCGAGACGTTGACAGTTAAAGAACATAACATCACTGACCTTGAAGCAGAGCTGAATTTGTGCACATAAGTGATTGAAACTAGTTGGTACAGAATTATTATTAACCTCCAGAGAAAAAAAAGATAGGTGTTATAAGTTTAACGTGTGTGTCTGTATGTGGTATCGTAGCTTCTAAATGAATAAACCGATTTTTTAAATTGTTTTAAAGGAGGCTTGACCGAGAGTGCTGTTAGCTGTTTTCTAGTTGTTAAAGGGATGTGAGCAACTTCTACTGTGCTGATAGATTCGAAATTTGTTATTCTGTGAATGTGAGTCTGGGTATTTTAATTTTTTGATTTAAGACCATGCTATTTAGTTTCTGTTTTTTTTTTTTTTTAGCTGTATTAAATTTTTACTTCTTAATGAGAGCTGATATAAAAAATCTGTATAGCAATTTTGTTTAAAATCGTCTTCAACATGTTAGTTGATTGTTTCAAGGCAGTAAAAACTAAGGTTTCAGCTAATTATGTAATTAACTAAATCCTGGTTAATTGACTTTTTAGTCGAAACCGTGTGATATATTGGTTTGTAAAAATTACCTGTCGTGGCAAAATCATTTAAAACAAGACTGCCTGGCAGATTTTTTTGGTATATTATATTGTTTAAGATTTAAAAAATAACTATGCCAAACGGTTGAAACTAAAAAGCATGGCCTTAATACATATTGTCAACATAAAAACGGTGGGTCTAATTATCATTAAACTCTGCAATAGCACTGTCGCAAGGCACAAGTCATCCTTTATTGGTTACGTCTGATATCATAATTAATTGCCTGAAATGCTCGCCATTGAGAAGACTTTACTTTTCTTGCGATAAATTCGAAATGATGGAGACACTCGTGTAATGGATGATTTGAGGTACACGCCCTCTGACGTCACACTGCAGGGGGAGAGTACTGTGGGAAACACAGCTTGTTTACAAACATGCTGGTTTGTTGGTTGGTGATTGTATAGAAACCAAAAATTGTGTGCAATTCTATGAGCACACAAGCGTAAAAAATATTACTTTAATTTCATGGTTAACGTACGCAAATGCATAAGATCAATGTTTACCTGACAAAAAGCGGCAAATTCCAAACAAATAATCAATTTTCTTTATATACAACTCATCCGGAACATGTAAAGCGAAACGCCTGTATGAAGGTTATGTTCGGTTGCGGTAACCATGGAGATAGGAATTGTATCCCACACCTGACTGAAGCTCCGCCTCTTTTCAAGTCGTCCATTACATTTATATTTATTCGGTTTAAATACATTGAAAATAACACTTTGTGATGGTTTCCTAATCACCATATGTGTTCAAGTCATTCTGACTTATGGTATTCAAAATAAAATGAAAATGTTTATCAAGAGCCAAATTTAACAAAATTCTTCCAGGAACTTTTCCGTAATTTAGAACTTGCCATTTAAAACTTATCAGTTAGGAAGTAATTCATTTTAACACTGTTTACCCATTTAAAAGTGGTAGCTGCAAGCTGTGAAGAGTCTACAAGATGCTTCAAATTTGTTGCTAGTAGTTTGCAGAAATAATTTTTTATACTTCATTTAAAACCAGCCTACCTATAACAATAAAACATATTCCAGACGGTCACGTGATAGTGCAATCTAAACAGCGCGCTTACTATAAACACTGACGTATTTAAAATGCCTTCAACAGCGTCATAGACTGCTTTTTCCGACCATTGTATCTCAGAACGTAATGACTGCATTCAAATTAAACTATGATAAATAAATGCATACTTTGCCGTTTACGTTAAGGCAAGTCGCTGACGTAATCTTGCAAATAAATCCAGTGCTTAGTGAATAGAAGTGATTTGCCACTTATTGCATACCAGCGTCTTCTTTAGAGCTCTTCGTTACACTTGACGTCTTGATGTTTACAAACTACATGAAGACGACAGAAGTTAATGTTAACACTGATGTTGTATTAGAACTTGAGCAGTGTCATTAGAGATAACAAAGAAAAAGGTTTGGTACTGTCAACCAAATAGTTTGTTCCCTGGAAGATTAAGTCAACATTAATGTTTAGTCTAGTTAATTAAACATACTTTTGCAATAACAAATCCAATTTTTATGTGTTTTATATATAATTCACGAAACAAAAGTGTTGTTGGATCAACTACATACATGTTTGGCTATATATGGACGTCTGTGTGGTTGACTGTGCGAAACAATTTCCTCTGTGTGTTTCTAGTTCAATACCTAAACTATCTCACATGCATTGACTAGTCTATTTAACTCGCATACCAAAGTGCCGTGCTGCAAGGAATAGCTTCGTCTGTAAGAGTTACAAAGATATTGATTGTAGTTTAATTAACTATAGTAAATGTTTAACATAAACAGCTTCTTTTAACATACTAAAGCACTAAATTAAATGGCTACATCATATTATAGGAAAATAACACAAAAATGTTCCTTAAATTAATTTACGTTAGTCCCATTTAGGTAACTATAACTACAACAGCGTTTTATTTTACATTAAGTTGTTGCAATGCTTAGTCTGGCTATCTTGATATAAGAAATCAAACACCTTGGATACTTTAAGGAAATATTTTTCATAAACTACTTGAGTAAATTAAATTTGAAGAAGTACAATGTTCGTAGAAATAATAGAATTGATGATATGGTTTACAGACATTCAAAGAAATTATTATATTTGACAGTATAAAAAATGTCATTAAAAATTTTAATGCAAACATTTCAGCTGTTGAAAAAAAGTAGTTTCTTTAAAGCTGTAGAGTATACGTTTCAAAGGTTTGGAAATTGGTATACACTCACCCATTTCTCTCACTTCGACTGAGTTTTTTTTATCGGTAAGGCAACACATCCTTCTGTTACAGGACCGCAACGTAACCAAGAATTTGTTGAAATTGTTGTGTACGTACCTGTTGACAAATGCATACTAATTAGCACAAACAACAAACTGTACTACTACTTTTATATTCAACAAGTTTGGTTTAAGTTTCACGAAACGTTCTTTGTAGTCCTTCAGTATATTACACCACTGTAAAGCATCAAATAAGTAGGGCTGATAAAATTATTGTTATGATATTTTAACATCAACTTATATCTGCCGAATAATGCCAAATTAGGAACTCAAATATTCTACAAATTCAGATATTATTTATCAGCAACCTGGTAGCCAAAATTAATATACACAGATCGTTTAATTTTGACAACTATACAACCAGAAAACATTTCAGATCGTGTTTATAAATTGTAATTTAATACACTACTAATTAATTTACTCTATTGCGTGTGTATATGCGTGTTACATAATACATAGCATTGGATATTATAAAAAAATATTATGCCTTATTGACTATTGATTAAACCCTCAAATAAAAGAAAAGTTAAAAATGGTTTACAGTTATATGGTTTTAAATCACTAAAAATAGTAATAATAAAACTCCTTCTCCTCTACAAGACCCTGCAATATTGCACGCAACTCATCTTACGTTCAACTACAAAAATCTTTTTTGAAACGAGCATAAACGTAACATTCAAGTTTATTCGACAAACTTAACTCTGTTTGTACGTAACGAACTGAAGTTAAGATGAAGGTGCACCCCTCATGTTGAAATTTTCATTTTCGAGTCATAGTATTATTTTCATTGAAATCGCTAAAGAAACCTCTGATATAGCGCGTTAGTGTTATGCAAAGGCCATCGAATCTGAACGCCATTTTTATGAATGCATTACTTGACAACTCTGAAACGGCGAGAATATATAGGTGATAAAATAATAATATTTTACTAAATACGTCAAAATTATTTGTTTGATATCAGTTAAGAGCATTGTTGCATGTAAAACAGAGGAATTGTTAAACTGCATATCACGGTGACTTTTATAGTGGCCACTGTAATTATGTACTGACAACAACACAGGTAGCTGCAACTGCACTTATGATGTATTTATGATGCACTTGTGAGGACTGAAGTCCACACATACACTTTCAGAACGCTGTTTCTGAACATGTGTTTTATGTGATGTCAAGTCAGTGAGAAGAAGATTTAAAAAAAGCTTAACTTAATGACTTAAAGTACTTATTTTACTGATTCGTCAAATCAGCTGCTAACCACAGTGGGTTATTCTGAAAGGAGCCATGTGCGTATTTAAACAATTCTTGTGCTTTCCACGCAACAATGCCTTTAAAATCCGACCAACGTTGGGCTTTCATTGTGGCTCTGGGGACATTTAAATATTTCCTCTCATCTAGCCCCTCCCCCAATCTCTCTTTCTTTATTTTCAAATAGAGGCAGTGTTGTAAAGCGACGGTCTGACAACATTAGCGTCTATAGCAAGGCAGTACTATCAGAATATACCATTCTGCGCAGACCTACCTTCCTTCTATAACCTTACTCCGAGACAGTTTGTTGTAGTAAAGGGTATGTTAGATTAGATTAGGTTAGCTTAATATCCAAATAATGCAGTTCGCTGAATCAGTTGTTAGGTTAGGAAACTGGAATCAATGTGATGTATTATGTGTATTTTCACAACTCCTCGCAGCAGCTGGCCGCACAAAACAGTATGACATATGGTAAGAGGTAATGTTTAATCACGAAAATGTTTTGTACCAACATGCGCTTGATAGAACTGTGGTTTCTTGCAACATACTGTATATGATTGGGTGATATACGTATTAAATGACGTAGCTGCCTGCAGACCAATAACAGACATCGAATATTATAATAGCGGTATTCTTATTGGCTCAGTCAAATAGGGTAACAGTTCCTAGTACAAGTTAAAGCCAGTAATCTTCTGACAAGCTGAACGTGTGTTGAAATCCAGCAAACAGTCAAGTTTTCCCGCCATAAACCGTTATCTCTGCATATAGTACACGCCTGGCTCTAGGCTCTAGCGAGGAATAGAGGCTGGCAGCTCTGCTACACGGCAAGCATCAGCTGACAATATACGACGTATCTAGTGACAGTTGAAAGACGGCACTGAACGTCACTAACCCAAGTGAGTGTCACTATCCTCGTAACTGTCAGACTGCGTGTGTGGTGGCTTAACCCCTCCCTCCCCTTCCCCAACCAAACAACGTTCCATCCCGCATGTAGGCGCTACTGCAGACTAGACTGACACGACGTCGAGAAGAAACAACAGGCATGCCAGGAATGTACTCTCGTATATCTGTAGTGACAGTTGTCACTCTTGTGCTGGCTTCCAGCTAACACTGTCTGTTGCCTGCTTTCACAACACAGTACTATACTTCATTGACTATACAACAAAGCTAATGCGTTTAGCATTCTCTCATACTTAACCAAAGGTAATAACAACGCGATAATATTTATTACATGATATTTAATAATTTTAAACTGGACCCACATAATTAATATTTTTAATGGACTACGCATTTAACAAAACGTTTAACCACAAAAGCGAACAAAAAAATTTCCATAACACTCAATTACTCCTACACGATGATTGTCTTAGAAGAAAGGGTTTTTCAAAAGAACCACCGTTGTAACGTATAGGCCTATTGCATTGTCACAATGTAGTAACACATATAAAAAGTAAAAACCAAGCAATTGCTTCATCTCAGCTTGCGGAACATATACTCGTTACTATCCCGCTCTATTCCTTAAATGTCCTGCAGAATAGAGAAAAGTGATAGTTTTAAATAACTACTCCTGTATATTATTGACGCTCGTGTTTCCTTCATCGATGTGAGTACACGTCGCGCCTGGAGAACACAATAAGAGAGTCCTAGCTCGCGTGTTCAACAACGTGAACCGTATTTTCACCGAGGATACCCGAAGTAGACTGCAACTCGCCCTTCCCTAATACCAACTTCAGAACATCAGAACAAGCATACTGATTGGTGCTGAGAGACATTTCAGACTTCACACGTGCAATTATCATTACACAGTAACGTTTCAATATTCTAAATATAACTATTTGTTAATTGCGTACGTTTTATAGGTGCATAATTTTATTTCGTTGTTATTTAATTGTTATTTGGTTTTATATTTGTTCTAATTGCTTATTTTTCGTTTATAAATGTCCAATCGTATTCTAACCTAGTACTGTTATTTTTCATTCTTTATGAACATGTACCATGTAACAAAAAATTAATGACAACTGCAAGCTTTCTTTGTTATGTGTAATTTTAGAATCTGAAATAAATAAGAGAACGGTAACATTTACTTTTTTGTTGATAAGTTGTCCGACGGAAGAGAGAAACCACGGCAAGCTTCGGTTAATGTATTCCAGTTACGAGAGCCTTGTCTCTGCTACGTGTGGTAATATGACATTTGTCATTACACGTCCTGGTAGCAGCTCACAACCTGCTGTAAACATTGTTGTCTGGTTGCCCGAGCTCTGTTGTTTGCTTCCTGTGCCGAGGTATACTTGTCAACACGTCCTGGTAGCAGCTCACAACCTGCTGTGAACATTGTTGTCTGGTTGCCCGAGCTCTGTTGTTTGCTTCCTGTGCCGAGGTATACTTGTCAACACGTCCT
>PNEQ01125737.1:0-39921 GCA_003012365.1 Medauroidea extradentata | reverse complement strand
TATTAAAGTAAAAATCACGATGATAGGCCGTCGGGTTCGAGCTCTATCGACGTTTCTTCGGAAACACATTTCACCCCTTTTCACCCCCTTAGAGGTCAAATTTCGAAAAATCCCTTCTTAGTGCTCGCCTACGACCTGAAGGGAACCCCCACAAAAAATTTCACGATTCTAGGTCCAGTGGTTTGGGCTGCAGTTTGATCTGTCAGTCAGTCAGTCAGTCAATCAGTCACCTTTCATTTATATATATATAGATAATTCGGACATTATTCTTTTACTTTGTAAGGTTATCTAAAAAATAAACTACCATGCGGATATGTTCCCTTCTGCTTAACACCGCCCTGTTATGCTAGCAGAGTTCTGTGTGTTCCGTGCGAATCACAATTTGAGTTTTTACCTTGTTACCAACAGCGTTCCAACTTCATTCGTTCATTTACAAAGCTTATAGAATATTTTATGGGCCCGTGATTGGTGCAGTAGCTTAAGTGCTCGCTTCCCACTATTCAGACCCTGGTTCGTTTCCCGGCGGGGTCGGTTTCCGATTTTTAGCACGTTGGAAACGTTGCGGACGTTGGCCGGAAGCTTTTATCAAGGGCATCATTTCACACCAGTCCTCTGAGGTTCTGCAGCTGGCGACGGTCGCCCAGTCTGCTCTCGTCGTGCGATGCCTTGCCTTCGCTATTTATTTGATTTAGCAAAAACAAAAATAAAATAAAGCTGCATAAACCTATGGTACTTTCATCTATTGCGCATAGGAAGTTTGCAGCTTTTAGATGACGGCAAAATTGCCCATTTATGAGCGCGGTCTACAGCAATTTTCATCACAATGCTTTTACTTTTTATTTGTACCAGGTACATATTTTTCCTTATATTTGGCACAAAATGTGACTAAATTTTGCTCCTATGAATTTTTTTTATCTCTCATAGTTATTGCATAAGAGCTCGTTGAAGTCAAAATTTGTATGTTACCGTTTTAAGGACGGCAGAAAATCCAACTGATATACCAAACTGAAAAAATTCACAGTGGATGAAGGTGTTGCAGGCTAAAATTTCACGTACATATAATCAAAGACTAATTATTTTTGTATTTTAATAAAAATGCTGAAAATTAAAATAAAAATTTTAAAAATACAAAAATATGTTATTTTATGGCGTAACATAGGTGAACTTATAGCCGTCAGCATTGTTATTCACTGTGATTTTTTTCAGTTTGGTAAGTGAGTTGGTTTTACTGTCGTCCTTAAAACGGTAACATGCAAATTTTTACTTTAACGAGCCCGTATGCAAAAAAAACTATGCGAGATAAAAATATATAAAAAATAATTAGTAAAATTTTGTGTCTAAAACAAGAAAAAAATATCTGGTACAAATATAAAAATATAAATAATGTGATGAAAACTGCTCTAGACAGTGCGCGCCCTTCAGTTGTTTACACAACTTAAAGTACACGCTCTACAGCAATTTTCTTCGTCATATTTTTATATTTGTATCATATATTTTTTCTTGTTTAAACATAAATTTTGACTAATATTATTACCGTGTGAAATTTTTTTATCTCTCACAGTTTTTACATATTGGATCGTAAATGTCAAAATTTGCATGTTACTGTTTTATGTACGACACTAAAATCAAATTACATATTAAACTGTAAAAAATTATAGTGAACAATGATATTGTAGGCTATAATGTCTCCTATAAAGCAACAAAATAAAATATTTTTGTATTAAAAAAAATGAAGAATTATTTAAATTTCTATTTCAAAATTTCTGCATTCAAACTTAAACGCTATTATCAAATAGGTGAACGTAAAAAAGGCACAGTACTGTCAAAAGAGAGTTATGGATTTGAAGCTTTGCAAAAAGCTATGCTACCTCGACAGGTGGGGAACACTTAGGTATAGCATATATAAACGTAAGTTCTAATAGCACCAAAGTTCATTTCTTATAAAACACTAAGTGGAGATCAAACATGGCAGTTTGCGATGTTTTGAATCAACCCATAAACTTAATCAAAAACGTCAGTAATAAAAATCGCTGTCACTCGAGCAAAACGAAACAAACCTACCTATCCCAGTTACGGGTGTGTGATCGTTTGGGATTTTTACTTTAGTTTTATAGAACGGCAAGACCAGAAGAGCCGTTGTTACGTTTGGATTTAACAGTTGTTATAAATTTGCTTTCAAACTTTATCAGTTTGGTGTAACAATTTCCAACTTTTTAAATAGTTTGAAATAGCTATAGTGCAAGGTATTTTACTATAGTAAGAACAAGTGAACGTTGCTTTTCCTAAATATTAGAAGGTAAAAATCACTGGATTATAAAAAACAAATTACAACATTTTTCATTCTGTCTTTGTCCAAATATTTACATTTACAATTGAACAGAGGATGGATTATTTTGGTGCTTATTGAAAAATATTATTCCATCGCATGTTAAGTTTTTGGAATTGAATTCACAACACCATAATATGAATATGCGCAAAGGTTTGCTTTGTCAGTAAAAAATGTCGGCTGCAAATTACTATACCTTCGTTAATTTGTAAAGATGCACATAAAATAATTTACGTAACAAAGAATAAGTATTTTAAAAACATTATTAACATCAAGTTCAGTCTTACGTTCTTACTGCTACTTTTAAGCTGGATTCGCTACCATCACTTAGCGCACATACGTAAGGAGTAGAAAGTTGACCAACTCTGTCACGCACGTAAGTATGCTACGTGGTTATGTGAATGCTTGCGTCCACACTCAGTGTTGATACATTTATACGTACGTACATTATGTGTTGGATGTGATACAGCTTGATGAAATACTTGTTCACTACTTTTGTTCTGTAACAGTCAGTTCGGAGAATAGAAGGTGAAGTAAAACATTTTGGTAACTTATTGTACATATTATTTTACCTGCAAACGCATGGCATTATATGAACTCTGTTATTAAACTGGTTATCTTAAACGAGGTTCAATTTGGTGCGGAACCCATATAAAAACTTACGTTTCGAGCCAACTTGATACTTTGATGGCTATGGGAAGGTGAGTAAGAAATATAAAACTTTACAATATTTTAGATTACATCTAATAAATTTTAATTGGAAACATGTCGCATCCCAGGAAATGAAAGTGCTGGCAGCTACATTGTAAGAGAGTTGCCCAGCAGCCCATCAGAAAGAGATACGAAGACACAAGGAACTGCACGAATAGAATACTAAAGGATTTCTTACTTACGTAGACATGTGAAGCTCTCTAACTCACACAACGATATGTTTTTTTTTATCCTCTTGAAGTTTCTTCTTTACCGCTCCACTCCCTCTCTTCTCCGTCTCTGTGATGCCTTTGTTGGAGTGGCGCTCTCTTACATTCGGGCGCACAAAGCGAATTTTTTTCCCTTCTTCTCTTCTCCTTTCCCGTGCGAGGGGAAGCGGTTGTCTTCCACTGTGGCTGCTCGCCATTAATGTCTGCTCTACCGGAACAACGATATTTTCTGCACGGCGAGTTCCCATTACAAGGTCGGACTGGGCGAAGAGCATGAACCATTGCGTCCCCGCGAGCATGTTTCGCATCACTTGTCCCGCACGGGAGAGTTTTTTAAGATAGGTCGGGAGTCTCCCAGTGTATTACTTCAAGCTGACGAACATCCGACTAGATCACTACTGGACTGGCACAAACATTTTAAGGGCGTTCATGTGGGGAAGCAATATAATATTATATTTGTGTAAAATAGGGTTAGTTTTGTAGACATTACTTAAAGAGTACATTTTCCTCTTACGAAAAACATTTTAGCTCAACCAGTTTTCCCATAGTGGCATTTCGTATTCAACATTTGCTTATGTTTACTACATACAAAACTTAAAAACCAGTTAACAAAATAAAATGTTAAAAATATCACATCAAAACTACATGTCACGGTCTACGGACTGAAGCATATGGAAACTGTTTATAAAATATTATTGCATTAAAAAAGTTGCTAAAAGTAATACAAAACTAACATTTTTTTGAAAGTTTTAAATATAAATATTTTTGTAATGGATTTTAATATGCTCCAAGCCATAGACTGTGACATGTAGTTTTGATGTAATTTTTTTATCATTTCATTATGGTAACTGGTTTTCAAGTTTTGTATGAAGTAAAAAAATCAAATTTTGACTTTGAAATTACATTATAAGAAAATTGGCTGAGGCATTTTTCATTTCGCAAGAGGAAATCTAACAGTAAGAAGTAAACTTTAAAAGTTAGAAGTAGAGTAGCTAGGATTATGCGCACACAATGAGGTTACTGTCTAAATACTGTTAATAGGAACAGACTGTGAATATCGTGTTTTGTCAGAATTTATTTTACCGAAGGCTACGATTAAAACACTTAATAAAATAACGAGGAAATGACAGTTGCGGTGCATGTAAACGATGCTCAGGTAGCATTTACAATTATTAAAACACGTATTTCCGGGAAAATAACATTTAATTTTCTTAAAAAATACCCCGTCTTGTGTCTCGTAAGTTGAAGCACGAGGAAGGTGGTTATCGTAGGAATTATGAACGGCATCATGGGAATATCGACCTTGCCTGCGATTGGTAAAACTTAACGATTTTTACTGCCGAACTTAAGCAGATCAATTGTATATTCTTCGGTTTAAATCAATACGATGGTAAAAATTCGAACTTTTACGGCTTAGGTGACAATGATTAAGTTTTTGTAAACACTTTTATAGCTCTCATTCGGCAGAGTTTAGGTTGGATGCCAACTTGCTATTTTTTTTGTGCTTTCTATTTATTTTGCATTTACTTTTATTCTGATACTTATTCTCTTTGTTGCCCTATTTTTCCATAGCTACACAAATCAACATGTTAACGGCAAACGAAGTACAAGAACGTAATGATCGTAATTGGACACTTACAAATTTCAACTTCATTATGTTGGTATTATTTTAGGCTACACATTCGTGTACCTTCTTCTTAAGCCTAGTTTACACCAACGATAACATTGCTAGTAACATGTTTTTTCAACAAAGTTACAAACAATGTTCTAAACATGTTAGAGATTTGTTGACAACATCATGTTGTCAACATTATGTTATTTAGTTTGTTAATGTTTATAAAAAATGTTCATAAAATTTGTTTAACGTTTTGTTGAAAACCTTTGCTAGCAACAAAAATTATGAATTTTAGAAACATGTCCATAACTTTGTCACCAACACTGTTGATAACACTA
Organism: Medauroidea extradentata; assembly: GCA_003012365.1. Classification (NCBI taxonomy): domain Eukaryota; kingdom Metazoa; phylum Arthropoda; class Insecta; order Phasmatodea; family Phasmatidae; genus Medauroidea; species Medauroidea extradentata. The sequence continues at coordinate 34,722 of PNEQ01125737.1, read as the reverse complement.
TTTTCTCGACCCATTCGAAGGTGGTCTAGATCCAAGGTTGTTGGTAACAAATTTTACCAGCAATGTTGTAGGTAATTTTGTCATCAACATTGTTATTAACTTCCGTTCATCAATCTTACAACTTCGTTAGTAACACTGGTGTTTTCAGCAATGTTAAAAACTCATTTGCTATCATTAACATTGTTATAGCATAGTGTATCATAGCTTAGAATTTGTTGATAACATTGTCTAACATTTTGTAATTAACGTTGTTACTGTTATTTTTTTCGGTGTTAACTGGGCTTTATTGGCTGCATATTTTTCTTCGAACTCATTGACCTGCCTGACCAGATTGCAAGAACTATACACGTTGTTGCGAAATTTCCCGTTAATACTTTGGGGGTACAAAAAATTTGACATAAACATAGACCCGAAATTACACCGTTCCCATCTAATGACGTAACTGTGAACTGTGCACTGGCCGGAACATGTTACTGTGGAATGCTACATAAGACAATGTCTACCGTCCAATTACGATACGATTAATCTTGCATGTAGTTGTTAATAATAGCTGCCATGGCATTCCACAGTAACTCAATCCTGCCCGCACTCTATGCACTATCAACTTGTACTGTGCATTTTCGGACCTATGTTTATGCAATATTTTATTGTTTCTCTAAATGTTAAGATTACTCCCCCAAAATATTGGCATGCAATCTTGCAACATCCTGTAATGCAAATTGACTACTTAAGGGTGTTCAAGTGCAATTAAGTCATAATTTTATATTTATATGAAATAGCGTTAGTTTTGTAGACAATACTTGTGAGTACATTCTACTCTTACGAAACAATTTTAGCTCTCACAGTTTTCTCATAACGGGGTGTTAAAGTCTAAATTTGCATGATCTGCTGCCATGCAAACAGTGAAAAACACTTGACTTACGTACGTGAAATAATTCACAGTGAAATAACACACCATGGGCTATATAATAAAACATTTGAAGAAATCCCGCGAACTGTTTTTGTATTTAAAAAAAATAATGAATTTGCAACCTTTTTCTGTACTTTTGCGATTTTTTTTAATTTAAAATATTGAATTGTAATTTTTTAAAAATTTTTTATTGCATAGCTAATGGGATGTAAGTTCACAGTGAATTATTTTGTTTATGTTGGTCATTTGGTTTCCACAGCGTAACAAGCAAATTTTGTCTTTGACGCCTGTTATGAGAAAACTATGAGAGCTGAAATTGTTTCGTAAGCGTTACATATACTCACAAGTATCGTCTACAAAACTAACAATATTTCAAAAAAATATAAAATTTGGATTTTATCGCACTTGAACACCTTTAAGGGCACGGTCTACAGCAATTTTCATCACAATGCTTTATTTTTTATTTGTACCATATATTTTTTTTTTCTTATTTTAGACACAAAATGCGACTAAACTTTGCTCTTATGACATTTTCTTATCTCTCATTGTTTTCGCGTAATGGCTTGTTAAAGTCAAAATTTGCACGTTTCCGTTTTAAGGACTGCACTGAAACCAACTGACATACCAAACTGAAAATATTCACAGTGAATAAAGACTACAATTTCATGTACATGAAAACAAAGGGTAGTAACATTTGTAATAAAATAAAAATGCTGAAAATAAAAATAAATTTAAAAAGTCAATAATTAAAAAAAAACTATTTTATTTTGTGGTTTGACATAGCTAAACTTGTAGCCTATAACATCATTATTCACTGTGAATTTTTTCACTTTGGTAAGCGAGTTGGTTTTAGTGTCGTCATTAAAACGGAAACATGCAATTTTTGGCTTTAACAAGCCATTACGCAAAACATATGCGAGATAAATAAAATTTATAAGAGCAAAATTTAGTCACATTTTGTGTATAAAACGAGAAAAAAAAAAAAACATCTGGTACAAATGTAAAAATAAAAGCATGGTGATTAAATTTGCTGTAAACCACACCCGTAACTCCTTTCACTGGTTCAATAATACTTCGGTCTATGCCGACGACCCCAATTATGTAACAAAACATCGTATGGCAGGGTACTCGAGGCATCGCACCGCACCCCGAGAGACCTCTGACTGGACTGTCAAGTGTTGAAGCCCCACATTGGTGAAGATACGAAGAGCGAATATGTTTCACGTATTTATCGATTGGGAGCTAAAACCAAATACTTACAGCCGGTTTGAGGACGATGCCTTTGGTCGGCGAGTTTTTGTTGGGAATTTCCCGTTTCCCTTGCTCCGTCATTCCGACGCTGCTCCATATTCACCTCATGTCACGAGTGCTAAAGACATTGATGTTAAGGCTGCGAGGAAATACTTTTTTTTAAAGTATCTATTCGATACATGCTCATTGTGCAAATATACGAAGAAGAAAACACACTACAGACAAGGATGGAATACTCATTTAAACACTCTTTCTTAGCCCTTCAACGTAGCGAAAACCGCCTTTTCAGACTGCCTTACTTCAAAATGTTCTAATCGAATGTCGACTATGGGAAACTCAGATTGAATCGTTCACTGAACTTTGCTACAGACTTTCCACCAATAAATGTATGTCAACACCGCTTAAAGTCCCATAGTAAAACTTGCATCGTTGAGAATCTTGCACACTAATTCAGCGATTGGCTCGTTATAGCGTCACCCTTATAATTCCGTCGTTTCTAAACGCTGTTCATTACAGACGGACATCTTCTTTGAGTACGGACGAAATACCCGCACTATTATACCTGATCTCGTATCTTACTTTAAAAGGGCGTGGTACATAATTCAACACTAAAAGCATTAAATTATAACTGTAGGTTTCTTGAAGCCAATTTGCGAAAATTAAACAGTAGCAATAGTTTTAGCCAACGTTTTAAACAAAATTGTTTTCAGTGTTACGAACTTTTGAGGCACAACCTCTGACGCCAGAACCTCGGCCATTTAACTGCGGCGCAAGAGATCACGCGTAACGAATTAGTAATTCTGGATAAATACTTACTCATAAAGTTGGCAACTACCATTATCTAGGCTTGCCATTGAGTATTTTATCCATGTTGGCTTAAAAAAAAGCGTAGTAATCAATTGATGTTTTCAGCGTTAAAATATCTTCACGCACTCTTAAGTATTGACTGCATAACGGAAGCGTGGGCAGTACTGACAACGGCTGTGGGTTTTGGTCAGCATTTAATAGCAAGGTTTTCTTCCCTGGTGAAGGGTGATATGATGTGAGTATGGAGCAGCGGCGGAGTGAGAGAGCGTGAAAAAACTGGCGAACTCTGAGAAAATCAGCCCACCAATGCCATTGCCAGCCGCTATTTCCACGTGAGGAAAGTCAGAGTCCCCCTCCTTTTTTTATAAATTCACCCGGGAAGTGAGCTAACTAACACGTGGCCAAAATGCAACCCCAGTTATATCAGTTGCGATATCAACGTTCACACAGCAACGTTCTTGCAGTAAATTGTGTTTATTTTATCCTAATATGACTGATAAAATGGTGGCGACTGTGAGGGTTCTGCTGTACGTTGTATTTTACGGTTTGTCATTATTGCAAGACAAAGAAACTTCTAAGGCGTAGATGTTACACTTATATGCTGAGTGAAACAAGGGAAGTTATAATACAAAGAAACTGTTTGTTTTCTCTCTAACGAGCACCACGAACGTGACGCTTGTCTACCGAGGAAGAGATGAAAGGGTAGGACAAAGACAACATTCGCGTTCGCTAAAGTGTTTTTTTCGCCTCAATGCACTCGAATGCAGCTTTCAAATGTATGTGTTGTGTTCCATATTTATTAGGCCGGGATTATGATGACTTCACGTTCACGTATCACTTACGACTTTATCACTTTCCCGTGTACGTAATACGTAATAAATTGAGGTGCCATATTACGATCCTTCACGTAAGCTGCAAGCAGTCAATGAAAAACGTCGTGAGAGAGCCTTGAAATTAATAGTCGAAGATAACATGACACAACAGAAGATATTTACTCCTCCTAAATGTGATTGGCCAAGACGATCACGTGGTATAACTTCACGTACCACTTTAACTTAAAAGCTTGACATCGACAAGCTTTTCTTTACTTAAAGGTGAACATAAGTATAAAGTGGCGGAATCGTTATAGGGTCCGTTCAAGTACGTTTCTCAAGGTGTTTCCTGCTTACGTTAAAGTTTAAGTAAAGTGAACGTGAAGGCGTCATAATCCCGGCCGTAGCCTGTTAGTTATAAGTTGGAATTTTTTTTACAAAATTAAATAGTAACTGGTAACAATTTAAACCGCAATAAGAACACTTTCGAATAAACTGGACAACTGAAAATGTTATTCAGGCGTTAAAAATTACCATTTGTAAAAACAGTTCAGGTCACAGGCTCCTACTTATGCGGTTTTTACGAATATAATTTTTTTAATGTAAAGTTAGTAGATACTGTAAAGCCGTCATTTAGATATATTAAAAATTGTTTTTACTAAGACGCCTATTTTTTAAAAACAAAATATTGCATATTTTTGGCTAACTCTCAACTTAAATACAGTAACACCTATTGAAAAACTTATGCTACCATAGTAATAACAATTTTTAACACATCTACTACAAGACAGTTTTACAATGTCTGCTTTATTTTACGATTTAATAACTAATATTTCTAAAAATATAAATAGTAATCCGTGTCCTCAATTCAAAGCTTTAAAAATTATTACTACAATTTCTGCACCGAATGGTGTCAATAAATGTATATTTGAATTAGTTTTTAGAAGCATAACAAACATGAAACAAGAAAGTTCACGGCAAAATAAATAATACATCCGAAAATTCACGGTCCACTTAAAATACATTAGAGCAACAAACACTACGTTTGAAAATGAGTTCGGTCACGTCCATTGCTTTATTTGACCACAGTTCAAATATTGAAGCTCTTCGCAAGTTGTGAAATTTGTATCTGTGTCCATTTTGTGTGACATGCTTTCATAATAATTAAAATAATAAAATAAATACTGCTGATGAGAGAATTAAAGCTAATGAAGTACGTATAAGTACATATTTTGGCATAAATCACACATTATCTTTTACAGTCAACAACCACTATTTAAAATCATTCGGTACGCATATTAAGTGAAATGACTGAAAACGGAGGCCAGCATCAAATATCAGTAAACATTTATTTAATTCCAGCAACCCAGCCATGAATATATTTTAAACCAAAGAAAATTTACGATTATCTATAAATGGTCTCGGAAAACTTTTTTTTTATCGTGCAAAATAGTAGGCTAGTCTCTTGACATAAAAAAAATTAATCAGTTATACAAATGAGTTATCGGATGTTCGCAAATTAAATACACAAATACATATGATACAATTACACATAAAATATAAATTATTTTATCTTTATATAATGATAAATTACACACTGATATATAGACACACAAATGAAATTGAATCGATCAAAAGTAATATATATTTCCGAAGTTATGAGCATTTCATGACTTTTACGTGCGTATTTTTTAAGGAAATTCTTATTAAATTATTTTCCTATAAACTTTAATATTTGTGTAATGAAATATTTTATTGATTTCTCTATTTGGAATCTTATTTTATTCAACAGCCCAGGTTATACATTTACTTCATCGGAAGAAGAATATTTCGAAGTTATCCTCCTAAATAACAACCTATTGTCTTGAGAGTCCATAAAACTTCCGTTCAACCCCGATACGCTGAGGATTTTAATAAAATGTATGACGAGACCACGCCAATAAATTACAGAGGCAACGCGTTTCCGTAAGGGCTGAAGCGTGCATATTTCAAGCTCAAAATCGTATCGTGCACGGCATCAGTTGACGTTCTCAAAGCATGTGCTGTAAGTCAGACGCAGATAGTGCGGTAGGAATTGCATAAATCCCTTTCCACTTTCCATTTGCGTATTCTTGTACAGCACTGCGCGTCGAGCCAAGAATATGAATATTTATTTGTGCAAATTGCCTGCGTAACTTGGGAAGTAATTATAACCGTAGTTCTTAAACGCGCATAAATTAAGTTCAGCGTAAATATAATCCTTTTAACATTTACGTGGCAGTGTTATTGTTTTCGTTCGGTTTGCGGTTTTACAATTCTTGAATTGTTTCCAACACAAGTATGGGACTTTTGTGTAAATTTACGGAGGTAAAAGCTTATAGAATGTAAACATGGTATTTCCATGACTTCAATGGCTTAGCGATGATTAAAAATAATACCAAAGAGCATGTTTAAAATATTTATACTTCGTTTATAAATTAAGTTGGTTCGGTAAACCGGGGTTATTTTGACCTCGCGGGGTAACATTGTCCACTAAAAATTTTGGTCTTTATGTTGTTTAGTAAATAAAGTTTTAAAGGTTAATTAATAATTATATGTATCAAATAAACTATTTCACACATTAGGTTCCAATTATCTACTTATTTACCAAAAGACCCCGAAACCAACAAATTTCAGTGGTCAAAGTAACCCCGAAAATAGACAAAGCAACCCTGGTTTACGGTTTTGTATGTGTTTCTGTGTGCTAAAGTGAGGCAACAAGATCATACATTTATCATACACTTAAGAGTAACGGAAATGCTAATAGTAGCTCGAATTCTAACCCCTGTCTGTATGGGGGTTTTCCAACCATCGCCATTTCAATGTCTTTGACAGCTGGGCGTGGTGACCTCAACTACGTCCTCTTAAAACATGTGCCACCGGGGAAGACGACGAACTATTTCAGAAGTAAGAGAACCAACTGCGGATTCAATTCCAGTATTTTCAAAGCCTGAGAAGATGTCGCGTTTGGCTGCAACAGATGCTGTCAGTTGCAAGGAACATTACGCACATTTGCACGCGCGCTCTTATGAACTGAACAAGTATGCTCTAATGCGCACGTGCGTTGAAAATGTCTCTTGTAACGGTTCTTAGTCAAGGGTTGAAATGGGGAGGTTAATTGAATTCCCTGTGTAACGAACCAAACATAATGTAATATTGGAATGAATTCAAGGAGTGGATCGCGGGGGGTTTAGCATTATTCAAAAATATTAATATACTCAAGATTAATTTTATTTCATTTCTAGGTGGCGTAACGGCACTAGAACACTTAAGTATTTGAACATTCTCAGCAATGAACAAGGACTTCACTGACGTCTCCCCCTTCTCCCACAACCCCAACAGATAAGCAGGATTTTCGCCAAAGCCGACATAATAAAGGACATCAACACGTCATAAGGCATGGCTTTGAACAAACAAATGGCTATCATCTCGGTGGTTTCTTCTTAGTCATTAACAAAGGCAGTGAAGTTTTAATAATATTTTGAAGCTTTAGACGCTAAAATGTATACGATGTAGCGCCAAATATTTTGTCAAGCATCTTAAGGTTGCCGCCTGAGTGGGCGTGTTTTGCGCGTTCAAGGCCTAGACATGCGGAAGCGGTAAGGACGACACAACACGCGCATTATACCTCCCCATGGCCTCTAAGACCACGTCACTCTACTGGCGTGCTGTTATCTCACCAACAACTTGCCTCTTTGAGACGTTCAGTGGTGACTATCATTTCATGACGTAATATGAGACATTGTATGAGTATTGGTGAATCTGAATTTAGCATACATACGTGTAAAGTTCTTTGAATGATATTGCTAAGCAGGCATCACTCATGTGCGGGGAACAATTTCCTAATATTCCTGCAACTGCTGAAGCGATGTACACCGCTCGACAGCCTCTGGGCAAGAAACCAAAGCGATAAAATTGAACTTATCTCTAGAATTGGATACGTCTAAGTTAGCTGAAAACAACGTGGAAATCACGATGAAAAAAATTGGGCCGCGGTTGTTCAGTGGCTAGAGCATCCGCCTTCTACGAAGGCTATCCGGGTTCGATTCCCGACGAGGTCGGTCCCCGAATTTTAGCATGTGGGAAATGTGTCAGACGATGGGGTGGCGGGTTTTTTTCTGGGATCACACGTTTCTCCTACCCCCTCATTCCGACGACGCTCCATACACACGCCATGTCACCCCTAACCAGCGCTAAAGACCTAGATGTATGCGCTGACCAAAATTTCTTCACTTCGCGAAACAAAATGTAATAATACTGACGGTAGTTCCAAGAAATAAAGTTAAAATGTATGCAGAACTTCAGTGCCAAGGAAATCGGAGTTTAATATAAAATTGCATTTTACTAACGATAAAAAAAAGGAATACGTTACAAAATATGCTAAATGTAGCCTATACGACTGCAATACTAAAAAATAAAAACATAAGTTCACAAAAAAATGGAAAGTAAAAATATCTGCGATTAAAGAAACAAATAAAACATGTTTAAATATTATCAGGCAAGGCAGCTGATTGGCTATAATAAAACCCATGAGACGTTCAGAGTTCAAATCAAATTATTATTTTTGTTACTGGATTATATCGCTGGTTGCACGAGGCGAGAAGTTCACACAGACAGGAAAGTAAAATCACAAACTATTTTTGTTTCATAGCAACTTTTTTCAGGAAGTTTACCACGTCTATTAAAACCATAGAATCATTTAACATCAAACTAATATAATATTATAAATGAAAAAGTGTTTGTAGGTTTGTGGTCCTTTCATGCAGTAACAAAGCAACGAATCGACATGATTTACATAGAGATAGTTTATAATAGGCCAGAGAGTGACATAGGTTTAGGGTAGGGGAAAGGGAGAGAGCAAAAAGGGGTAGAAAGGCGGAGTACCCAAAACGCTTAGTGAAAACAAACTTTTGTGAGTTGTGTGTGCGTCCGCAAAGATTTCTGCCAATTTTTTTTTCGGTGGGGTGCGGAGGGTTGGCAAAACCGGGTAGAGGGGCTCCGAGGTACCTAAAAATAACAAATGAAAAAGAATCTTCTTAGTGCGTCCGCGAAGGTTTCTGCGAAAAAAAAAAAAAAAAGCGGAACGCGGAAGGGGCTGCAAAACTGTACAGAGACAGAACGCGGTACCAAAAAAAAAAAAAAATATATATATATATATTGTTTACAATGTTATTTTTAAAAATGTTTCTAAAACGGCCATAATTAACCGTTAACATAATTTTTTCTCCGTTTTACACTTTACTGTTTCAGTAATATTATCGCATTAAATTGAAAACCGTGCGAACGAAGTCGCGGATACCTGCTATTATAACAATAAATAAGTAAACGGTATAATATATTTATTACATAGTTTATACATGTATACACACGTTGTTTGCGTTGTTAACAGTTGTTATTGTTCAGAGGATTGGTGCTGTATTGACAAAAACTCAAATATTGTATTTAGTACCACGCGAGCGAAGCCACGTGCAGAAGCTGGTTCTTTCATATGCGCTCTTAGCGGAAATATTCCAGGAGGAGGAAAGACGACGACGTCGCTGACGAAGGTACCCCCAACGAAGATGAAGAGTTATTTAAATTGAGAAGCGAAAATAGAAATGGCGAAGAGAGGAAATGGGGGCAAATAGGGGAAAATGAAAGGAAATGGGTAGGGATGAGGATGGGAAATATGGCTTGTTCCGTTATGCTGCCTTTCCAGTAATCATATCGTTCGAAGCCGCTGTAACGAGAATGTCCCTTCTATTTATCCTTCACAAACCGTTCCAATGTTTCAGGCGCACCTATGCCACGTTCCTTAACCCCATTTAAACCAAGGCCATTTTTACTATGTCTATAGCAATAAAACTGTTACGCGTATCAAATTATATTATCATTTTATTAAATACTCAGCCGTTCTTGTTGAAGCTGCATTATGTAAAATCAAGCATATCAAACAGTTGCTTCATGAACGAGGCACACAAAAAGTTTTGTAGAATTTGTAATAAACTATTCCATACAATTGGCTTCAGAGAACGCAGCTCACGTAAGAGCGGCTGTGTCATAAATAAAACGCAAAGATAATTTTGACATAATATGTAATTATTTTATTGCTGTAATGATAGCAAGACTAGCCTTCATTTAAATTGAGTTAATGCTGTCTGCATGCATGTGCCTGAGAAGCTCGGACGGCCGCTTCGTGTGCTGTAGATGTAATTTGTCGGATCTATGACAAAAACTTTTTTGTATATATATTTTTCAATTCCAGGGTGGACATTTTCCCCCTCCTATAATAAATAAAATAGTTTTTAATTTTTTTTTATAAATACCATTTCGTTTAATAAATTTAGTACAGATCTTTTAATTTGTTTGAAATTTCCTCCCCTCTGAGTAAATATCATAATGAAAAAAAAAAAAAAAAACATAAAGTACTGTTTTATTAAATAAAGGAATCAAAATTTCTTCAAACAAATTTCCTAAATTTAAACGAAAAAGATCGAGCCGAAATATCTTCAAGCCAATTTCCTAAATTTAAATGAATCATATTAACAGCAAAATAGGTTCTTATCCGAGAACCGACAAATTTTATCTACTCATGTCTATGCGCCTATGGACCGAGAAGATTGAACTTTAAATTTAATAACCACACGTAATTACCGAACACACATATTTTATTTGAGAACTCCTAAAAGCGTTAGGTACACTATAAAAATTCACCAAATTTTTGCACATATTGTATGTTACTTTGTAACTGATATTTTCTTTCCAGTCTGTTACTAAACAGAATAATACATTTTTGCTTAGAAAAAATGAAAAGATTCGTAGCAATAACAAATCTGAACCTAGCGTGACATATTTACGATATCTGCTTCCTTAAGAGGCCGTTCCAGTCTTTGAGGTGCACGTATGCAACCCGCAACACCATATAAGGCAAGGCTAATTTTACTAACGCTATAGCAATAACAGTATTACACATACCAACATAATCTTCACGTTTTATAAAATACACAGTCGTTTTATTTTCTATGCGTTCTATAAATCAAGTAAAACAAATGTTTACATTATCAACGTGCTACAAAAAAAAATTTTTTTTTTTTGAAAATTTGTAGCCAACCATTTTTTACACTTGACTTCGGCGAACGCAGCGAAAATGAAAATAATAAAGACCGTGTCGTTGATAAAACACGAAGATAACGTTGATATGTGTAATACCCGTATAGCTATAGCGATTGTAAAGTTAGCCTTTATTTATATGTGTGTAATCCGGGTTGCATACTTGCGCCTGAAACACTGGAACGGCTGCTTGGCCAAGGTTTAAAGAAAACTACAGGTAAAACAAATTAGAGAGTGTCTTTTAAGGGCGCAGTCTACTACAATTTTCACCACCATTTTTTAATTTTTATTTGTACCAGATATTTTTTTCTTATTTTAGACACAAAATGTGACTAATACAAATCTAAAAAAAATCACAGTGGATAAAGACACTGCAGGCGACAAAGTCATGCTAATAAAAATAAAGAATGAAAACTATTTGTATTTAAAAAAATTCTGCTGAAACTAAAGAGAAAAATTTTAAAAATTCAATATTTTTTAAAAATACATATAATTTTTATTCTTTATTTTTATGAGCATGACATTGTAGCCTGAAATGTCTTTATCCATTGTGTTTTTTTTTTTTAATATTAGTTGGTTTTAGTGTAGCCGTTAAAACGGAAACATGCAAAATATGACTTTAACAAGCCATTACGTGAAAACTATGAGAGATAAAAAAATTTCATAAGAGCCAAATTTAGTCACATTTTGTGTCTAAAATAAAAAAAAACTAGTACAAATAAAAAAATATAAAAAAATGGTGATGAAAATTGCGGTAGACTGCGCCCTTAAGGCGATGATCCATCATTTCTAATGCTATCACGATAATTAATTTTAATCCTAAATGAGAGCAGATATTTGAAAACTCTTGCAGACGTTTGTCAAAAATTGTTTTTACTATATAGTCTACATTTTTCTAGAAACAAGAAATACAATTAAGGAAAAATAAGCCGATTTTGGCCGTAGGCAGCACAGTCAATCCACGTATAAATAATATAACTCTTGGAATTTTTAAGTTTTGTTGTTTATACATGTGTTCACAACAGTCAGTTCGGATTGTCTTTTCATTTATTGTTTCTCTTGTTTCGTTGAGACGACACAGCGCTGCAATGGCGCATGTAAATTTTTTTCACTTAATAACATAAACAATATCAAAGTAATAACCAGTGTTAAAAATAGTGACGTTCTCAAAACATTACGTCGGAGACCACAATAAAATATGTTTTTTTTTTTCAAGTACTATTCTAGACTGGGCAGTATTCAAAAGTGTTCACTTGAACGCGAACAGCCTATACCAACGGCCTGGAAGAGTGCATGCCATTCCGAGAAAATCAATTCCCTCAGACGGCGCGTTCAGCACATCGCTCTAATCACGTCACATAATTTTTTTTTGCCACGAAGGGCACAGTGAATTCGGTGGGCGCGCTTCGTCTTCACCATTCACTCATCAGGCTGCCAATTTCTACACGCCCAGACGTGTCACGCTAGCCGTAGTTACTTTAAAGTCCCATTCGCCTTGTCGTGCCTCTTTATCCTCGCCTCTCCGCTAGCTGGCGGCTTGAATTCGTTCTTAAAAACTTTCAGTTACATTTCGTTAATTTAGGCCAGTGAAAAGTCACATTTCCTATAGCATACGAAATATAAGTGAGTGTTTCGCGATAAAGCGCATAAATTCGTTTGTATATCACCTTGTCTAGAAAAATAATTAATAACAATTTTCACTGAGACTTTTGAGTGCACTACTTTCGATTGTTACTTAGGGTAGTTTTTTATTTAAAAGAGACAGGAAAATATTAATTATCTAAAAGGAAAAAAGTAATCTATTGGAAAGAACTTTTGGACGTTTGGGTGGCCAGTCATAGGACAGAGAGGAAACAGAATAAATTTGTCATGGCCTATTAGTTCGGGTATATGTCTGAAGTCATCTCGGAAAACCGTGAGTAACTGAAATCAGAGTGACGGGGAAGGGAATTGAACCCTGATCTTCCCGAATTACAAGTTTAGTGTACTACTATGGCACCACCTCTTTCGGTACGTACAGTTTAAGAATACGATGTACGGTATACGGTGAATTCACTAGCTGTATTGTAAAAAAAAATAATTAACTCCAAAGAAGAATTTTTCTTTGCGGATATTTGCCTTGCTGCAAATTTAAAAAGCTTTACTGTTGATGTCACCACTTTTTTTTTTTAAACATTTCTCTGAAAGCAGTATAAGTTCCTTTGTGGCGAATATAATAATTTATCCTACATAAAGCTTGTATTGAAAATGCTACAGTTAACTTCATCATAAATATTTCTTATAATGGGGGGTGTCAGATAATTTTATTAAATTTTCAGTATTGGAGCCGTAAAATTTAATCAAATTGTATCATCAAAAAATGTTATTCAACAAAGCATAGGATATATTCTTGGTAAACTGCTTTATATAAATATTTATTGAATCTTTTATGAATTTGAATGCAGAATCTTTGCAAGATAATTCTTGAAAGATAACGTATAATTTTCTTGTCGTTATTCTCCATGGCAAATTAATGGAAGAATCCATTATTATTTGTGTCAAGCAGTTTACCAAGAATATATCCTATGCTTTGTCGAAGAGAATGGTTTGATTATACAATTTCAATAAATGTTATGGTTCAAAAACAAAAAATACAATACATTTTTATAACGCTCCCCCTTAAACTTTCTTACTAGCAACATAATTTTTGTAGCAATTATTTTACAATTACTTTTAAACAAAACTTGTCTTTGCGACAAAGTTGCTTTTCAGTGGCACGTATTTGGGCCTAAAAGAACTTTTCTGTGCAATAAGAAACATTTTGTTAAGGAAGTGTTTTTAGTGTAGAGATCCCACACACTTGAGAAATGAATTTAAGCACGCTTGGAAAATGTGGGAATTTTTTTAACAGTCTGTAAAATGCAGTTCCTGTTTTGCATCGCTGACGGTATTTCTATTTATGTTTTCACAATTACAATAACATGCATCTGTACAAATCAAAGTTATAATTCTCTAGCGAGAGAAATACCCTTCGGTTAAATACGTATATATTAACATAATTTTTTATAAGTATATGATTAATCTGACTGTCGGAAAGCTGACGCGCTGGCTATTCCTCTTTGTGGGGATTAGCCTTTCTGACCTCTTGCGCATCCCAGGCAACGCTCGATCCTTCTGATGACGTCACTTAAAAGTGTATGGTAGATAAATAAACGCAAACAACACCAATTGAAATGTACACGTTTATGAAAGTCAATATTGGAAAAACTAAAAACAACAACCCTAGATAATGATATTTGCCAACTTTATGAACAAACATTTACACAGCATGACGCATTTGTTCAGCGTGATCTGTTGCGCCGCAATGAAATGTATGTGAGTTCAGCGTCAGCGATTGTTCTTCAGTAAAACGTTAATGAGAAAAAAATTAGCTCAGAAAGTTGGTAAAACCTATTGTCTGGGATTGCTGCTTTTATTTTTTAAAATTGGTTTTGAAATACCTACAATACTAAACTTACGTTTTTAGAGCCGAATTTTGTACCACGCCCGAATTTATACATGTTTGACGATAATTATTTTTAAAACAAATGGGAACCAATATCTAAAATCGTTCTGTGACTTTGATGTAACTCGTTTTAACAACGTACTCTGATTTTGTCGAGACAGAATGCAGCATGATGGTAGTTAATTAGTTAACTACGGTAACGAAATTTCCTTTTAATTGATAAAGTAACTGAAAATTGTACATCATTTGTCTAAAAACTGAAATTGCATAGTAAAAACCAGCTTGCGACGAAGTTACGAAGCATTTTACGTTAACGGATCTCCTGGGTGTAAATAATAATAAAAATCATAATCATAATAATAAAAATAATAATTATTATTATTATTATCTCTAAAGCCGTGAAAATCGTGCCCATGCCCTTAAGGGCGCCGCCTACCCGCGCATCAGAGGCTCAGAAATGACGGAGCAGTAAGGTCGACCTTCAAGCGCGCATCAAATACCGCATCGCCTTAACGAGCCAAGCGCTGAACTAGCGTGCAAGGTTCCCGCCGAACTGTTTTTACTATGGGACATTAAGAGGTGACCAAATCATTTTGCTAGTGAAAAGTCTGCAACTAAGTTCTCTGCAGGCGGCAATCTGAGTTTCACATACATCCAGTTAGTACATTCTGAATTAAGGAAGTTTGAAATGACCGTTTTTAGCCTTGTTGGAGGGCTTAGAAACAGTGCTTTTAATGATCGTGTCGTCTTAACAATGAGGTTCCGACCTTGTCTGAAGTTTATTTTCGTACATTGGCACAATGGGCACACGTGGAATATTTTCGTAGAAAATACCTGTTTACGAACACACAGCAACGCATTTGAAGCGTGGGGTAGGCGGCGCTCTTAAGGAAGAGGGCTTATATTTTGTTATTTTAGTAAGTTTTATTTTTTAATTCCTGAATGGGAGCAAATATCGATTAAGCGTTACTTAGAAAGGTTGGAAACTGTTTGTAATATGTAGCATAATTTTTTTCAAAATGTACGTTTGTATGATTTTGACACGTTATAGACTTTAAGAAAATTAATTAAGTAGATAATTAGACAAAATTATATAAACTTATGTTTAAAAAAATAGGTTACATAGTACAAATAGTTCCAATATTTCTATGTAACGGTTTTCCCTATATCTGCTCCCTTTCAGGATTTAAAAAATAAACTCGCAAAAAAACAGCATAAATAGGAACCCGTGGCCTTGAGAGGGTGTGACGCCGGAACCTCGTGCATTAACTGCGGCGCAACAGATCACGCGTAACGAATTAGTATTTCTGGATAAATATTTACTCATAAAGTTGGCGAATACCAGTATCTGGGATTGCCATTGAGTATTTTATCCATATTGGCTTTGAAAAAAGCGTAGAAATCATTTTATGATTTCAGTATTAATTTATCAATCTCCCACTCCTAAGGCTCGGTTTCAGTAGCCATATTGAATTATATTATTTTCGCTTTTTTGGAATTCTGAGAAGAAAAAATGTTGGATCGGCGAGTACACCGCAAATTCTATTTACCTTGAGCTACCATAAAAACTTGGCAATAGAGCTAGTAATGTCTAGTTAGGTCGCAATTTGTCGGGCAAATTATGAACATAAAAATATTGGCCACACACGTTGCGGCGTAATTATACGTTAACAGCTGAACCGCAAGGTCAGTACTATAGCGAAATGTAAGAAGAATTTGAGGTATAATTACATATTTAACATTTCTTTTCTTAGAATTCTAAAAAAAGTGAAAAATAATAAAATTCAATATGGCGACTGAAACCGAGCCTTAGGCCGGGTCTCAAATAACAGTGTGTTCACTCTCACTCCACACTCTCACTCTCGCCCACTCTGGTTCACTCTTCAATTAAATTGAGACAGTCACCCTCGGATGCACCCTCAAAGCACTGCAACCTAGCGTGATAAAAGGAAAGCTAAGAAAATAAATGAGTGCAGAAAATTCACAGTAAATGTTTTCCATGTTTTCCAGTTCCACTTTTAGGTTATGGTTTGAATTTGAAGGAAAACAAAGATGTCTTCCCGCAGAGTGGGCGAGAGGGAGCATCGTCGCTCACTCTGGCTCACTCTCCCTTTCGCCCACTCTCCCTCGAATTTGGGACTGCAGAGAGTACACTCTGTGACGTCAAGAGGGTGCCAGAGAGTGCTCTCTGGGCTATTTGAGACACAGCCTTAAGCTGTGACCAAGCAAAGTGGCGCAACGGTTACACGTTAGACTCGCATTCGGGAGGACCCAGGTTCGATCCCCGGCTCCGGCCATCCTGATTTCAGTTGTCCATGGTTTCCCGAAATTGTTCCAGGCGAATGCTGGGACAGTTCCTTAACACAAGACTATGGACGACTCCACTCCTAGTTCCTGTCATTGTACAAACTTATGTGTAGCCGTCCGTAATGATCTCGCTATCGACTAGATGTAAAGCCAACTAACCTTACTTTACATATAAAGTGTGCGACACAACCCTGTATTAACAGATCCTTATGCTGTCCTTTCTTGCCGACAATATTGCGAGTCTCTAGACAGCTGCAACTTTCAAGCCTGCTTGTACGTCTTGTGTATGCCACCTTTTTCCTGTTTACGGTTGTGTAAATCATTACCAAAAAGTTATACGCATTAAATATTTTTTTCGTATGCTGAAAAAATATGTGATTTGTTCGCAGTGAACTAATGTGTGCTATAGATAACACCACGCAGGAGGTTGAACGCTGCACGATGTAGAAACTTTTTAGTAGTAGTTGTAAACTAGAATTCATAAATATCATATAAGCACGTAAAGAAGTGCGCGAGAAGCCATTACCATGTTTCATTTGAAGAATGCGTTCTTGGGTGTTGAAATATGTAAAATCTTGCGAACCCTTATATGTTTTAATTATTTACACTTTACGTCGTCCATTACATGTTAAGAGGTAGAATATTTTCATCACACAATAATTTTAAGATTATAATGGAATATTTCTATAAAATTTGTGCGCACTATAAAATAATTATTTATGTTTACAGTAAACACGTCTGTATTTTAAGTAAAAAATGAAAGGTGAAGAATAATTACAGCTACCGTGCAGCTCTGCGCCACGCTTTATTTTATCAGAAAACTTCGTACATCTGCCGTTACGAAAACATTAGCTTCCGATGTTTTTACGTATTGTGCAGTTGAATACTGATATAGTAGAATGTAAAGACTAGCTTCAAAACACGCATTGTTGGGGGTTTCAAGTAATTCATATAGCCTATGAATGTATGCTGTGAGGACATGTATACGAGTCAATCCAAATTAATATTTAAGCAAACTACTTTTGTTTCAGATATGGAATGAAAATTATTTCCTCGCTGTGTACTCAAATTACTAAGATAATTTTGGTCACGGACTCACTTCGTCATGACAGAGAAACAACTTTTTAAAGTGCATGCAAATGACATCAATGTAAATGTTTCTAACGACCAAACACTTACTAGATATTTGCTAGTCTTAAATATATCCTTTATACGTATTTCTGGAATGCTTTAATTCACCAATGTAAACTAACAAGATTGAACTTCCTTTAAAATGTAAAATACTGTACTACCAAGCAGCGCTAATTTACTTAAGCCCTTCCTGATAAGAAACCACAAGGAATCTATCTACCGTAAATGTGTTAGCTATACACAACTGTTATCAAACTTATTCGAAATATTTCAGGAGATGAATCTTAAATGGGAAATGGTAACCATTGCAACTTATTGTTTATCTCAAATGTTAACTGAGATAATAATCTTTAAAATTCTCGTTTGTAATTATTAATTTCGCAGAGTATCGCAAACAATGTTTACAAAACAAATATGTTTTAAACGTATTTTACTGTTATCAAGATCTAAGCATTACCAAAATATAATGTTATAATAGTCCGCTAACATACAGAAATTGAAGTAGGAGTGGTCTTCTTCTAATTGAAAACAATGCAACTATGGGAACCTTAGTAATTCATGTGAGTTAAGGCCATATTACACGAATATTTTATTTTGTTATCAGAAATCTACTAAGGAAATACCACCTCAGTGCACTTGCGTGCAACCAGATGGCGACAACTATGTACTCGATAGCCTTAAATGTCAATATTTAATTAAAACTGGAGCATACATTGGAGTGTGTGCAGTTAACTTAACGTAGTTGATCTTATTTAAAATTATGTTACACACGCTATATTAAATAAAATAGTTTTTAAAATTTTTAACAACCAAGTGCACTTAAATTAATAGATTTAATAAGATAAGTAATTTTAGCTAGGGTTCAAAATAGTTCATGTTTAGACGTGGAAACGTTTGTGGTGAATGGGTACATAATAATTCGCTCCTCGTTGAGATTTCTGGTACTAATATCTTAAGCTGAATTCCAAATAGTTCATGTTGTGAAACTTAAAAATTACTTTTTCACAAACTACAGCGAATATTCTATACAAAATTACATTTTTAGTAAAATGTATGTATTTAGTGGACAAGTAATGTCATAATACGATAATATTGAACAATATAAGTTATAACACACATGCTTTTAAATTCGTTCACCGACAACACCATCTGACCTATGCTTGTACGAACATATTACGTTAAATATACACTAATATGGTACAATAAAATGATTCGTAAAAATAATCTAATGGAATTAATTGTGAGTTAACATTGTAAAAATAAATAATAATTTTGCAAGTACACCGAAAGCGGTGCTCACTCATATTTAATTATGTCGCTTTTCGGAAGAAAAAAACTGTTTTCTGCACTGAGAAGATGACAATATTGCTATATGATCGAAAATAGAGGCACAAATTTACGAAATAATGACATATACTAAGTCCTACCTAATATAATTTAGTACATATACTTCTATACTTGTATGCACCAGGGCTATGAGGTAGCAGTGCCCTTAAGGGTGTTCAAGTGCTATAATGTCATAATTTTATATTTTCATGAAATAGTGTTTGTTTTGTAGACGATACTTGTGAGTGCAGTTTTCTCTTACAAAACAATTTTATCTCTCATAGTTTTCTCATATCGGTTCGTCAAAGTCAAAATTTGCTTGTTCGCTGCCATTAAATTAATGCGAAAATCAGTCGACGTTCTGAAGTGAAATCATTCACTATAAGCTTACACCCCATGAGCTACGCAATAAAACATTTTAAAACCCACAACGTAGTATTTTGAATTTCTTAAGCACATCGCAATAGAAAAAATTGCAAATTCAACATTTTTTTAAAAATAAAAATAATGGGATATTTTCTAAATACTTTATTACGTAGCCCATGGCATGTTATTTCACAGTAAAAGTCAATTGGTTTTCAATATTTGCATGGCAGCACAACATGCAAATTTTGACTTTGACACCCCGTTATGAGAAAACTATGCGAGCTAAAACTGTTTTGTAAGAGGAAACTGCACTCAGAAGTATCGTCTACAAAACTAACACTATTTCATAGAAATGTAAAATTATGATTTTATTGCACTTGAACACCCTTAAGGGGAAGTGTTAGACAATTTTATTGTAACTTATTTTCCGTTTTTGAGCCATAACATTTATTTTGTTTGTATTATCAAAATGTTCTCTTCGACAAAGCATAGGATCTGCTTGACACAAATAAATCGAATCTTTCATTAATTTATCACTCATAATCACTGCAAGTTAACCTATAATTATATTAAAATGATTCTTCGCAACAAATTAATACATATTATATTATTATTTTTGTCAAGCAGTTTACCAAGAATGTATATCCTATGCTTTCCGAAGAGAAAATTTTGATAATGCAATTTGAATAAATGTTATGACTGAAAAACTGAAAATACAATAAAATTGTCTAACGCTCCCCCTTATGGTGACCGAGTGAGGTAGCGCAATGGTAACACGTTGGACTCGCATTCGAGAGTACACGGGTTCGATCCCCGCCTCCGACCATATTGATATCGGTTTTACATAGTTTCCCGAATACGCACCAGGCGAATGCTGGGATAGTTCTCTCACGAAGACCATGGTCAACTCCTCTCCCAGCTTCTGTCATAGTACTAAGTTGTATGTCACCGTCTTTAGTGACCTCGCTGTTGACGAGACGTAAAGCCTCCTGACAACTTATCTTAAGGTGTCCGCCTGGTGGTAATATTTTGAGCGTTCGATCGCTATAAGTGCGCGAGCAGTAAGGACGGTACAGCATACGCATCACGCATCACTAGAGGTGTGTCAATTTCGGGGATTCATCTGGCAGCAGCTTAGACTTGTCAGTCCTATACACCCACTGGCCACAATCGATTATCAATTGGCTTATAACACTACAAGCGGGAAGCAAGCGATAGCCCTTCGCATTATTTACTTGTCTACTATTGGCTTGCAGTAGTCAAAGGCGTTTCATAACAGCCGCCAGCAAGTCACAGATATGACAATGATGTATACATAATTGGCGTTCAACCTGACCTGGAATGTATCTGCGAAATTGACCTACCTCTACGCATCACCCTAGCCTCTAGGCGCAAGTCAGTCTTCTCTCTCACAACTTGCCTCTACGAGACATACAGTGGTTAGGGTATACTATTATGAAGTAACGTTATATTAAAGTTAAAGGCGTACTGTACTCGTCTATACCTTCCAAAATATTCTGCGCCAATACTTTCATACCTAAAATAGTCAACAAAGACACAAATTGTTGCCATCTCCGGCCTCTATAAATGTGCTTTGACGGGTAGTGATGAACCTGAAGTGGGAATGCGCAAGTGTAATGCACTTCGAATGTTGTTGATAAGCAGGTTTTATGGCTCGAAGGCGGGCGCTCCCTCCGTCCGCCCGCGCTGCACTGTTGCTAGTAAATGTAATGCAGCACACGGCATACCTTTGCTTCATTATTCGCCTTGTCTCTTATTTTTTTTATCTTTAATGTATTTTACTAGTCTCTTTGCCTGTGTTCTTATATAACCTGTCCTCCCCCCTCGCCATTTATAAATGCCTCTGTCTCAAGTAACCTCTTGAGCCTTCGCTTGAGACATTCCATATGGGTCATAGGAGTTTTCATCATTGTGCAAGGCATACCAACGATAAACCTCTTCTAACCTCCTCTATTCTTGTTGGCATATTTATTCAAGATATTGTGAAGAGTCTCATCATTCAATACATTGTCCATGGTTAATGGGAGGCTGTGCAGCTCTAGAGCTTCGGCAAACCATTCTCTGATGTCTTGGATCTTGAGACATTCGTTGATATGTTCAACTGTGTCAACCACTCACAAGCTTGACACAATGGTGAAACGTGGAGATTCCGTTCGTGTAGCTTAGCCTTGAGGTTGCCACGTCCATTTTCCAACTGGGCACTGCAGTGGGTAATTTCCACGAATTTCCTCTTCATTCGAACTCGTGCATCAGGAATTAGTCCGAATGTTCACAAGCACGCACGCTGAGCATTTTTCGAATAAGCTTTTAACGGCCGAAGCTCTTCACACTGCTATGCGGCTTAGACAGGCGGCCGCCTTAAGGGCACCGCCTATCCGCGCGTGAGAGGCTCAAAAGCGACGGAGCAGTAAGGTCGACCTTGAAGCGCGCTTCAAATGCCGCGTCGCCTCAACGAGCCAAGCGCTGAACTAGCGTGCAAGCTTCCCGCCGAACGGTTTTTACTATAGGACATTAAGCGGTGATTATATAATTTTATTGGTGGAAAGTCTGTAACTAAGTTCAGTGCAGTTCGCAATCTGAGATTTACATACATCCTGTTAGTACATTTTGAAGTACGGAAGTTGGAGGGCTTTGAAACAGTGTTTTTGATGAGTGTGGCGTCTTAACAATAAGGTTCCGACCTTGTCTGAAGTTTGTTTTCTTTTCGTACGTTGGCGAAACGGGCACACGTGGAATATTTTCGTAGAAAAATCCTGTTTACGAACACGCTGCAACGCATTTGAAACGTGGGGTACGCGGCCGCCTTAAGACAGAAGTATTTTAGGAATGAGGTAGCACAGGCATCACCATGAGTACAGGACTTGAATGAAGTTTAGGATGTGGCAGGAATGAGATGGCATGGCCTTGTGAAGAGGACGGGAGATTAAAGAAGGAACCGAGACATACAAGAAAAGGCCTTTGAGAAGGCTGTTAGAGCAAAGGAATCTCCCAAGCGCAAGCGAAAGATGGGTAAAAAAAGACGAAGTAAAGGTTTTTATTTGCACTGTTGTGGACAGGAAGGCTGAAGGCGATAGTTTTCACGCGGACAAAAAATACTACGAACATCTTGTGTGCTGACACGTTGCTTACAGAGTTATCAGCATAGGGTTATACGTGAATCTGACAGTCATCTCTGAACACGGATACATACAAATCCCTGCGCAAGAGAATATTAACGGAGCGCGGTGAAGGAAGAGAAAATTTTCCTAGCCAAACAAATGACATTACAGATTATGATAAACTAAAATTACATTTCTTTGCATCTGTTACAATTCAGCAGTTTCAATATGTACGAAGACATTCCTGTGGGCAAGTTTGTTTAAGCCACTCAACTAACTTGTTTTTTTTTTTTTTTAATCTTAAAATGAGATAATACAAATTTAAAAAATTGTATTGTTGGTACATTATTTACTTACTAGTGTGTATTCAGTGCTTTTTTTCGAGCTTACTTTTTAGAACCATACCGCTAAGAATACTAAAAATTTAGTCCAGAAATAGCAGTGTATAAATATATGATTTATGATGTCTTGAATGTTTCTTGCAATGGGACAGAATATCGTACTGTACTACTGTGGACATACGCCACTGCAGTATTATGTCGTCTCAGAAATCGGAGAATGAGACTTAGAAAAAACAAACAAACGAAAAACGAAAAATTCTAAACAATTCTAGTTTGGCTGTAGTCAGTACATCCCTAAACCAAAGTAACAACATGAACAAGATCCCGAAAGGACGCGTTGACTACACCCAAAATATACTTGTTTTCTCATTTTTTCGTTTTTAGTTTGATTTTTCCAAGTCTCATTCTTAGATTTCTGGGACGACATTGTATTGCAATGGCGTATGTCCATAATACAGTACGTTGTATGGTGTATGATTCTGTATAATTTAAGGTGCCTCTCTAAATGCGACTGAAATATGCTACAGCGCTTTGCAATTGTACCCCTCTTGACATGCATTATATTTGATATTTAGGAAAAATACACCTAAAATAATGCCACCAGAAGTTTAAAAACTAAGTACGTTTTTAGAAATCTGACTTTTGGGTACTTCAAAATGTTTAAGATCGGCTTTTTAAAACTACTGTAGCTAGGAAATACTTACCTGATTCGAAAAAAAAAACAGACATTGAATAAGTGTTGGCATTTAAAATTGAATTTTAAAATTATTTGCCCATATTAACTGTAATTTATATTAACAGTAAAATTTCTCAGAAATCGTTTAATAACAATCGACTTTGAAATCGATAATTATTTTAACATAATTTCTGAAATACAAAAAAAATCTTGTTACGAAAATCTGCAGTGACTTTAATTACATTGTGTGTAAACTCAATTCCTAATATGTTTGTATGAACGCATTAGAAAAAAACATATGACTTTAATGTACACCGTAGACTTTAAGAGGTGTTTTTACATTACACTGGTCATGTCATCTGAATATTATTAGAGCGCGTTGGATGTAAAGTAACGTAATTCTAAAAGCATACCTTGAAATCTTCATGTTTGTAGAAGTATCGTATGATAAACAATCTTAAGAGATAGCATTACCTATTTTATAAGCTAATGTTTTCCACGGGTGATTTTGTAATTTCTTGCGCTGGGATCACATGCACGAAGTATTGGTGGGATTGTGCTCCGATAAACGTCACTGAAAAATCTGGCAAAAACAGGTTTTTAAAACTGACCTGTTATTACTTTTACCAGAAAAACCTACGAGTTTCAACTAATAACACTAGCTTTGGTTTATGTACCATGCCTTCTAAAACGATCACGAGCTACGGGAATTTTACAATAATGACCTGAGTAGAATGGAAGATAGTGTTTAACATCTAGGTTTGGCGCTCGTGAGGTATGACATGATGTAAGTTTGGAGCAGCGCCGGAATGAGAGGGTGGGGGAAACGGGAGATCCTCGAGAAATCTCGGCGACCAGCGGCATCGTCTGGAACGATTCCCTCACGCGAGAATCCGGGGACCGATGCAGCTGGGAATCGAACTTGAGTTCTCTTGGTGGGTGGCGAGCGCCAACTGCGGCCTTCATCAATGATCTGAATGAATCTTTACGTGTGCGGGCAAGCAAAGGTAGGAGCCGTTCCGTTTTTAGTTTCTGCAGTGAATCTGTTATTTGCCATTAAAGGGGATTGATCCCTGTCAGATCGGTTTTACGGTTTTTTATCATAAATAAGGAAATAGACACATTGTTTTACTCTTTTCACGCTGACAAGGCATAGTTTATTGTTTCATTCACTTATTGGAATCCATATGGCATTGTTTCTGTTAATGTTGCGGCCTCTGTAGCCGCTCCCGTAAATAAAGCAATTTTTCCTTTTCAGCTGTTTCCCGTTGCAAAATAATGCATATATTATGGTTCCAGCAATTACAGAAAATCGGTTAAGTTTGTATCTATGCCCTGTCGTGACAAAAATTTTGATACATCGACTAGAACAGAAGTTATCGAGAAGAAATAGATAAATCCAAGGTGGTAGGGATCAATACCCCTTAAGCCGTGGGCTTACCGTTAGAAAATATAGTCGTAATAGGTGGCCCAACGGTAAGACATACTCGCAGTTGTGAGGACCCGAGCCCGATTACCGGCTTCATACATCCTGATTCCCGTTTTGCAAGGTTTCTCGAAAACTGTCCGGGTGAATACTGGAATGACTTAACTGAAATGTTTTGTTGGATACACGCCATTGCTAGCGGAGGTGCTGATTAGCAGAAAATACTCACCGTTACACATAGGGCTAAGCACGAGGAAATGAACGGAATAATTTTTGCAATGTTGGTCCACGACCAACATAAATTGAACACTGGGAAGGTTCCTTAAGGGTGTTCCAGAGGTGAAAAAATCATAATTTTATATTTGTATGAAACAGTGCTAGTTAACTAGATGTTAATTGGGAGTACATTATCCTGGTACAAAAAAATTGCTTAGCCAGTTTTCCCATAGCGGCATTTCAAAGTCAAAATTTTCATTTATTTATTTATTTATTTTTTTTTTTTTAGTTGATACACCCCTCGATAACCAATCAACTTAATGAAATGAAACGAAATAATGCACAGTAAAAGTGCATGTCACGTAAATAAATACAAATTCAAAACATTTTTTTTAACACAAAAATAATTTATATTGAACTGTTATATACGTAACGCCCAAGCCCGTGGCATGCACTTTTACTGTTTATTATATGGTATCATTATATTTATTGGTTTTCGAGGGCTTGACTTTGAAAAATACCACTATGGGAAAACTGGCTTAGCTATTTTATTTTATTTTATTTTATTTTTTTTTTGGAAGAGGATAATGTACTCCCAAGTGACGTCTGCAAAACTAACACGGTTTCAAACAAATGTAAAATTATGATGTTTTCTCTCTAGAACGCCATTAATAAAGACCATGGCCGATTCCTCTCCCGGTACCTGTCGTTGTTTGTCACCGTCTGAAGTAACCTCGCTGTCGACGAGACATAAAGCCTACCTTTAATTCTAGAATATTAATAATAAATAGTAAAGATATTTCTCTAAGATTACGTACCTCTCTAACAGACTTAGGCCGCGGTTACACGGCGGCCTGAAGTAGATAACCGAAAGAGGTTTAGTCAGCCATTTCTAAAAACGTTCAGCGTATAGCTGCCGAAGTGAACACGTTCGCGTGGTTACACGGTACTCGACTGTCGCAGTCAAAATCGATTGTGTTTTGTTACGACAGTATATATTGTTTTGAGGTTATGTTTGGTTTAACCGTTTTACCTATGTACAAAAGGTAAACAGAGGAAAGTAGCTGGAGACATGTAAAGTTTAAGTTTGTCTGTAAAATGAACATTATTAAGTTGACGTTGGTTGCTGCACTGCACAAATTTGCTAGACGCAAGCGAAAAATTCTCTAGGTATTTAAGAGTTATAACATTGCTCTACGAGCGTCTATAAATATACCAAATTAGTTTAACGTAATTTCAGACTAGGAAACCTTTCTCTTATAACCAGTCACCACTGTTTACATATTAAAAGTTGCGTCGGTCGCGATTAACTTAACCTTTTGAAAGCTCTACTTACCCCGTCCCAAAGCTTGTAACACACTCACATGTTGATGCAATGTGTTATGTGGTGACAAAAAAATCTTCGTAACACAAAACATTAAAACCAATATTATACTTTAAGGAACGTGGCAAGGATTTTCGAAAAGTTACTTTTACCGCTGACGACCACGTGCCATACTTTATGCATACAAGAGTACTGGAAATGGCATACATTCTTTTCCCGTTGCAAATATATTGAAGGACTCATATTTTAATATGTAACTATTTTTACATATGCGTAGTCAACAAAACATTTTAATAACTTTCCTGTTAATTTTATTTCCGCTGCTGCAACATAACACGGGCTTGTCAGCCATCTTGTGCGCAATGCTTGTTACCGTTTAACGAGCCAATCACAGCATGGCATAGAGATTGTTGTTTAGGTAATTAACCTTTACAACCTGTTTAGCAGCAACGATATGAACTACTACTTCAAACCCCGTGTGACCACACGTACGACTGAGCAAGTTTATTTTAAACTAGTTCCGAGGCCCGTGAAACCGCGGCCTTAGTTTACATTTATGTACGTATACAATTAAGTTAAGGTGACCGCCTGTCAAGAGCGCCGAGTGGTGTCAAGAGCTTCAGCCGTTGCCGGATTATTCTAAAACTGTTCAACGTGCTTGGGTGATGTCTGTTTAGGTATAATATTTAAAAAAAAAAGTTACAAGTGTGTATTCCCTTTTAAGGTTCACCAGTAATAATTAAAGTATATTTTCTGGCTGCCGAAAACAGCGAAAATTAGTGTTTTTTGCGGTAATTTTTATGGAATATATAGTTATCGTTAACATTACGTCATACAATGATAGGTTCACAACTGAATGTATACGCAAATTGTCGTTGAGATAACTGCTCGCCACAGTTCAGTGACTTACGTCTAGAGGTTAGGGTGAGGCGTAATTTGCGTTCTGTCTCGTCCTTACCGCTTCCGCAACTGAAGGCATCGGACGCGCAAAATACGTCCAGCCAGACGGCCACCTTAAGAGAACGTGGTACATAATTATACGCTAAAAGCATTAATATATAACTCTAGGTTTCTTGAAACCAATTTGCGAAAATTAAGCAATAGCAAATCCAAGACAATAGTTTTATCCAACGTTTAAAACGAAATTGTTTCCAGTGTTACGGACTTCTGAGGCACAATCTCTGGCGCCGGAACCTCGTGCATTTAACTGCGGCGCAAGAGATCACGCGTAACGAATCAGTAATTTTGGATAAATATTTACTCATAAAGTTGGCAAATACAATTATCTAGGATTGTCACTGAGTATTTTATCCATATTGGCTTCGAAAAAGAGTGTAGAAATCAACTGATGTTTTCAGCATTTATTTATCTACTACGCACTTTTAAGGAGTCGTACACCTGTGATAAACCAGTTCAGGCCAACCGCTCGCAATTCACACGGTCCGGGGCTACCCCGCGCGCGTTTTGCATACCGACCATGCAAATTAGTTTCGCACCTGCGCCGGCGGGGATCCGTCGGTCACAAAGCGACACGGTATATCCGGACTGTGTTGGCGAGTCTCATATCTCGTTATAGCGCGCTGCCAGCTAGCGGCCGTGCTTTGTGACTCGCTCGCGTTGAAAGGATCCCTGCTACGGGTATATTTTTTTAAAAATATGATAATGCACTTGCCACGCGCGCGCGCGGTGGCAGAAATTGCATTATATTTCATTGTCCGCTGACATGAGCGAACACCCCGCTTCATCCCCTGCCTATATATACTACCTTCCAGCCCCATGGCAACATTTCCCCTCTTCCACCCCTCTATGAACCCCATCCCACCATCCTCATCGCAAATCTGAACGCTGCGGTGACGGCAGAACTCGTGCACATGGGTGACGTAACACAGGATGATGCTCGCTGACGGATGTGCAAACCCCATCACCTCCCCTCATCCAGCTTTCTAAACCTCTCGTTTCCTCTCGTGATAACCGCTATGAGAGTGAAAACACAGTCCGCGCGGGTATTTCGTCCGGGGTGGAAAAAAAAAAACACACACGGCAATAATTTAGAGGTCGATTCGGTTTGCAGAGTCGTGCGTGGACCGAACCTTGTTTTCTGTGCCCGCAGGGCTAAGCCTCGAACTACGCGCCGACAAAGTGTGTGCGAGTAAGGGAGGGGGGGGGGATGCAGCAGTGCCCTTCAGGCAGATTTTCAGCTTCGTGATGACGGCCCGATAGCCGCGAGGAGAGACAAAACAGTTGGTCGTAACTTCTGACAGGAAATTGTGTTTTGCTCCTGTGCAACAACGCTTGCACGTGCGCTATCTCGGTCGTTTACGCACTCGGCTAATACAGTACGTTGGGTGGTTGGCACTCAGTGCAACCTATCCTGAAACTAGCCGTTGCAGAATATGGCTCAGGACAATACCAGACACGGCTTTGCGCTTGAAACGTGTTGCAGCGTGTTACAATTATCCGTTTTTTTTATCCAACTAACGCATATTACTTATACATTTATTGGAAAATAATTGGCATGGTGCATAATTAAGAGCTAAAAGAATCAGTAAAAATTGCAAATTTCTCGAAGCAAACTTGTAACTATAAAAAAAATAGTAATAATAGATAATAAGTTTTGCCAACTTTCTGAGCAAAACATTTTCTCGGGGAAACCCAATTCTAAAGCACAATCTCTGTCGCTGTAATCTCGTACGTTTGAAAGCAGCGGGACAGATTACGCTTAACAAATACATCAGTCTGAGTAAATGTTTCCTTTTAAAGCTGCCAAATATCATTATCTAAGGATTTTGTTTGTGGATTTCCTATATTTACTTTCAAAAACGTGTTGATTTCAAATGGTGTTACCAGGACTTGTATACTAGCTAGTGCGGAAAGAAACGATTCTATATTCGTTATCTTTCATGTACTAGTCGAATATAAACAAAACAATTTTATGCACGCGCAACTGTTTTTTACGGAATAGCTCATAAAGACGAAGTATTTAGAAATATATTATGTCTAGCTAGATTATTTAGATCCTGCACCAAGAAACGAAGCCTACTACAACTCTGGCGTCTTTCTTGTTCAAGTCAAATGTACACAAAAAAATTTTTATGCACACGCGAATGTTTTTGAACTAAATATTTAACAAATACGATGTATTTTGAAATTTATAGTGTCTTATCTGGACAAAATAAGGTAGTAAGTGCATATTGGCTGATCTTACATCATGTCACTTTACGCTAGGATATTCCATTTTTACATTTTTAAAATATAATTTTTGATGCAGGCTCAATAAATATTGCACTAAATTATCTCAAATACCCAAAATGCAGCTTTAAAATCAAAATTAAAATTTTGATGTTGTACACTCTCTTGTACAAGAAAGTTAGCCATGTGAACTAAATCATTAATTTGGTAGGATACTAATTAGAACGCTAGCTGGTATTGCCTTTCTCATACACCTTTCATGCTCACTTTCACGTACAAGAAAGATTCCCATGTGTACTAGGCTTAAACTAGGATATTATCTACTTACGACAATACTTTCATTTTTAAGTTTTATAAGTTAATTTAGATATAGACATTAAATATTGGGCCAACTACCCAAAGTGCCGGTTTAAAATCTGCTTTTAATATATTATTGGTGTACACCTTCGTGTACAAGAAAATTGGCAGTGTGACAAGATTTTTAATTTGGTGGCATTGTACCTAGTACATTAGTTGATTAAATGAAGATATTTTGGCTAGCACTTAACATATAGGTGTTTAGTGCTGGGGAGCGGGACATTACGTAAGTATGGAGCAGCATCGGAACGAAGGGGAGGGGGAAACGTGAGATCCCCGAGGAAACCCGCCAACCAGTGGCATCGTCCAGTACGATTCCCACATGCGAAAACCCGAGGACCGATCCCACACGTTAGGTAATGTTTTATTTCTTGTACACCTTTAATGTTTTATTTTATGTACAAGAAATATACCCGTTTGTATTAGGCTTAAAACCATGTTCCAGGATGTTTTTTTTCTATATTGACGTTAATTTATGTTCGATATTCTTTATAACATATAACTGCGAGATCGTAAGGGTGATGGTGTCTCACTACAAAACCACGACCGCGAGACCACAGACTAGTTAGTAATACAGACGTGAAATTACGTGGTGGCTCATTGATACGGGCGAACTACTCCGCTTATTGCCTGTTGATACCTGCCCCGTGTCTGTTAGGATACTGCATGACAAGGCAGGTTTCCTACTGGCCCGGATGCCGGCTAGCAGGGCAGCCGCATTACACTATTTGGCGGTAGGCGTTTCCGCCATTTTGCTGGCGCGTGTGACTGAGTCCGCCATCCTACAGGCTGTTTCACTTCTGTATTCCTGAATATTTCATTCTTTTTTTCATTCAAAAGACCATAATTTACATTTAGGTAATGGACGTGTCAAAAATTACAAATAGCAGTTATAGGAAGATATAAAACTAGATAATAGATACATTTATAGACACATGATGTGGCCGCGCGAACATTGAGGTGCAACGAATCGTACGAGCGTTCGCAACTAACCGTGCGACCAGAGGCGCTGCGTGGGTTAGTAACCTGTCATTATGCTTACGTAGTCGCGGAAACGTGACCTTGCTGGCAGTGCAACCATTGTGTACACAGTACGTATTCAGTATGGATGATGATATCATAGGAAGACTTTTCACAGAAGTTTTAAAACGGCACGCACTGTGGGAAATGCCGTGCATTGAACACACTAACCGTTTTAACAAAAACAGAGCTGGGAAGAGATCTTCGATGTTTTTGCAAAAAAGGTTAAGCTAGATAGGCCGAGGAGAAAATATTGATGGGATTACTAAACGTAATTAATAATACAACTACTCGGTTCACGGTTCTGACAGTGAAATATCTGTATCCATGTGCAGACCCCACTTTATTCGGTTAGGAAGTGTAGAGTTAGTGCAGTGGCGTAGCCAGGATTTATGTAAGAAGGATGTAAGTTTAACCTGGGAATAGTATAATGAACACCGACCATCCCTTTAAAGCGGTAGGTCAGGGGGTCTTCGCCCCGCTTCTTTAATTCGCTCCTGTGATCGCTGGCCGTGCGATCTCACGTCCACCTTCCTCGACGACCACCTCGAGATTCCCAAAACTCTACCAAAACGGAGGCTTCTACCGAAAATGCGCCTCGAAACTCCTCAGCCAATAGCACCTCGTCTCCGAGGACAATAGGGTTATTCTGAGTAGTTGTTACTCCCAAACTGTTCATTGAATTGAATTGAAAATTTTCTATTTTACATTGCTTACATTTAACACAATTTAATAAAAACACAATAATTATTTAATTAGTATTTACAAATACTTTAAATTAATATTCTGTAGGGGCACACTGTAAGCTCCTCCCCCTGACCGGCAGGTTTCTCTTCCCCCTCCATAACTTAGCTGCCCCGCCTCTCGGCTGAATACTTAATTTTTACTCTAATTTCCAGTTAACAGTTTAGACCATTGCAATTATAAGACCACACGTAACAAATATAAATTTTGAAACTGAACAGAAAGAAACTTGGTTTATATTCGTACGACAATTGAATGACGTTATGCAGAAAGAGACCATCCCACATTCATAAAGTAGAATACAAACATTATTGTTACTTAAATGTCATTTGTTATTTTGTTAATTAATACATCTCATTTTCAAATAACCAATATCTGCTTGAGTTTGGTTGCTTAGTTACTGAAGATTTAATGTATAATAATTCAGGAGCTTGTTTTTTGTATGTCCTTTACATTTGTGGCTTGGATGCCTTCTGCATAACACAATTCAATTTTTGTTATCTTACACCACTATGGGCAAGGGGGGGGGGTACAAATACTACCTCCCGCCCCTTGGCTTCGCCCCTGTCGGTTGGTTTTCTCGAGGATCTTCCTCTTCTCCCGCTTCTTCATTCCGACACTGCTCCACAATCACCTCATGTCACTCCCCATAAGAGCTAAATACGTAGATGTTAAGCGCTGACTAAAATGTTTTCACTTCTCAATAGGATACATTAACTGCACATTGGTACAGTTTTTTCAGCTAAGCGAGAATGGTAATTTCATTGCTGTCGCATATATAATTATTCTTTCACGTGTACATTTATGAATGCTGTAGATTACTTCGTGATATAAATATCTATGAATCAATCAAGAGACGAGAGATTTGGTCATGAATTGTTTCCAGAACATTTTGTAAAATTTGGAGCAACGTCGGAAGCCAACGTCGTAGGTAACAGGAGATTCCTGAAAGTGCACGATTCACACGTATGCTCCGCTGTGAATCGAACCAGATTCATTATTGCGACTACAAAATCATAACAACTGAAAATTAAAAAAATATCACAGATAACTTTATTGAAACATAATTGTTTAGTAACATCATCTAATAGTAATGCTTTATTTCCATTGAAATAGATGAATGTTTCAGTTTTTAGAAACATAAACGAATATCATAATTTTTTCCCTAATACACTAATTGGATAAACTTTAGCAAAACACATTGTTAAGTATTTACTTATTTTTTAACACTGTATTAAGGACATTTCCTACTTTTTTTTCTGGTATTGGAAGTTTTTCCATGCATTACAATATAGCAAGAGTACAGTTCGCAGAAAATTAAGGCACAACTAACAGGAAAAAAAACACGTGTAATAGGAAAATAAAGTACGCATAAAAATTGCACAAATGTGTGAAGTATTACTTAATAGCTTCTGGTACTGTCAGTCGAATTTCCCACCATTGACAAAATTATCAGTAAACATATATTTCATCCATTCCCTACGAAATACTTCAAGAACAGAGTCTGTTGTTTGTACACACTATACAGTACTCTAATTTTCTGGTATTGCTGGTATGTCAGTATAATTGAACCCCTCCCCTACAAAATAATCTGCCGAGATATCATTCACCATGACCAGTAACCTACCTCCACGAACAGCGAGTTGGGAATGAGTGCACATCTACCAGCGTAATAAATTACTTCCACATTATCTTACATTTGTTGGAAGATAAACAATCTTTCTTACCTTCCAACAAATGTCATATAATACGGAATAAATTTATTTACTGACAATATAAAAAGGCGTAGTAGACTAAAACATTAGAGTATGAAATGTAAACAATGCTTATATGCCGTCAAGAAAGCTTGTAACGGGAAAATACTGTAAACCATCCCTCTTAACGGCACTGCCTTCCTCGGAGCCATAGCGCAAGCAATGATAGGAATATACATATTAAACTAAGGCCGGGTCTCAAATACAGAATCTGTACACTCTCACTCTCGCCCGCTCTGGTTGATTCTTCAATAAAATTGAGACAGCCACCCTCGGATGCACCCTCTAAGCACTGCAACCTCGCTTGAGAAAGGAAAAGCGGGAAAAATAAATGTCTGCAGAAAACACACAGTAAACTTTTTCTAGTTCCAGTTTGGTTATGGTTTGAATATGAATGAAAACAAAAATGTCTTCCCGCAGAGTGGGCGAGAGGGTGCAGCGAGGGAGCATCGTCGCCCACTCTGGCTCACTCTCCCTTTCGCCCACTCTCCCTAGAATTTGGGACAGTATAGAGTTCACCGTGACGTCAAGAGGGAGCGAGAGAGTGCTCTCTGAGTTATTTGAAACACATATTCGGTAAGACCCGTTTTGGAACTGTTGATTTCGGCATCACGTTTTGTCAAGTACATAACGTGGCGTTTCATGGCAGCGCTGACAATGGTTGCGTAGTGCGACACTGCCGTAACACCTGTGTTGAAATTATAAGTGAAAACTGAGATAACATACAAGTTCATTCATAAACTTAGGGAACGAACATTAAACTATTGCGAGAAAACTAGGTTTGATCTTTGAACTATTTATGCGATGGGATAGTACTATCAAAAACTGGATACTACTACATTCCTTTCTAGAATTGTATATATTGTTGCGAGCCGCGACTGTCTGGCTGGGCGGTGTAGTACGATACTGTGGTGGCGGAGCTAGGACACCCCCTTCCCACTCACTCCTCGGCGCCGTGGCTGTCGGGCAGGGCGGCGAAATACAATACAGTGGCGGCAGCGCTAAAAGGCCTCGTCGGGTGCCGCATGGATTGTATTACTCCATGATAACCACCT
>PNEQ01125736.1:0-13131 GCA_003012365.1 Medauroidea extradentata | reverse complement strand
CATATTCCTAGTATAAAAATGTTGTGTACATATTTCTTAGTATATATGTTATATTACTTTGTTTTACCGCAAATGTATTATATTTAACTATTTGCAGCCTTTTGTTATTTACCTTACATACACGTATTGCACAATTACGCACAACAATACATATTTGTATGTGATAATGTGTATTTTAAATTAGCATCCATCCAAGTGGTTGTAACTATTCATCATAAACACGCGACGAGTTACTTCGATCATCAGCCAGTATAATACACTATGATGGGGTTAAACTACTGTTACACAATTTTATCCACTCTCGTTAGGCAATAATGATTCTGCAAACAACGAAATATAGCTTCCAATATACTATACAACATGTACATGCTATTTACCGCGGTTTGTCTTACAGGTATAACCAATGTCTTTATCTTGTAGGCTAAATATATTAAGGGAAATGTAGGCGTAATAGATATGATACATTTGGAAAAGAAGGAACTGCAATACCACATAAATAAGGTGAAACAATACAACAATGGCATAACTGCACGTATACGAAATACACAACAAAATAATCCAGTAAAGCGGATTAGTCTCATACATTTTTGCTCACCTATTTTGTTTTTCTCGTCTTGCGATTTCTGATCAAAGAGCCAGAACTCAACTGCAAACGCTGGGGTTGGCTGCAATGATGAAGTCGACCAGCGATAGTCGCCACGTGTGAATGCTCCAATCTAAAAACATGCATTGCTGGCCCGGCGACAATCGCTCAGCCAGACAACTATCGCCGTGAGTCGCCAGTAGTGAGCAACTTAGGACGACTGGCAACCGACAAGCAACCATAGTTGCTCTATGTGAATGCTTCCATTTATGTCCATTAATAATAAACCGAGCGATTGTTGCCCGGCGATAGTCGCTCGGCGATAATCGCCTCGTGTGAAACGGCCCTAAGTCTATAATAACAAAGAAGCAACTAATTGTCTGTCAAATGATTACTGTGTCAGCAAGCAGCCAATTAATTAGCAGTAGTTGTCTACTTGGGTAACGCAGTAGGGAAAGGGATACTTCGCAACTTCAATGACCAGCACGTCAGAGTGAGTGAGACATTTTGGTCAGCGCGAGGTTTATAGCGCTGGTGAGGGGTGACATGAGGTGAGCATGGAGCAGCGCTGGAATTAAGTGGTATGGTAAGGCACGTTTTGGAGCGGACGACTGGAATACTCAACAGTTAATAAAGTTTGAACTACCCACTAAAATTCGATGAGATTTTTTTTTGCCGAGTAGATATTTTATCACATTTTTATTTGAAAATAATTTTACTACCCGAAAATCTCTGTGCGAAAGGTTAACGTATGTCAAAATTATTTTCAAATGAAAACGCGAGTATGTTTGCAATTAGGTTATTACAGAGGCCTAGATATTATCATAGTAAAAATTATAAAAATCACCATTTGCCATTTTTGTATATATTGTGGTTTCAAGCCCTTATTTTTCTAAAAACAGTTTCAAACTTTTTACTCGAAAGTAAAGCATACTACCGCGGAGTGCTATATAAATAAACGGTCGCTGATAAAATATCTACTCGGCAAACAAATCTCATCGAATTTTGATGAGTAGTTGAGAATTTATTGACGATTGTGTATTTCAGTCGTTCGCTCGACATCGTACCTTTCCATACCCCTTAAAAGGGCGGGGGAAACAGGAGATCCTCGAGAAAACCCACCGACCAGTGACATCGTCAGGCACGATTCCCACATACGAAAATCGAGGGACCGGGAATAGAGTCCGGATTTCCTTGGTGGGAGGCGAATGGTCTGACAATTCGCCTACCGCGGCCTCTTCCAGCATGTTAGATTCCATTGTCATGTGAGTAGAGACATGCGAAATTCGCGTTATTTCCTGAAAGATGACTAGACTCCAAGTGACTATAGGCTCCTTCGACGTCTCTCGCTGGCCGATATTGTCGTGACTTGCCGCGGAGAATGCTTACACGGTAGAGAGGCCAATCTCTGTAAAGACGTGACACACGTAAATTACAACACATAAACGTTTGTGGCCTATTGAAACGCTCTGTTATACATAGGAAAGTGAAGTTTAGTCTGCTACCAAATGAAAACACGAATTTTGCATGTCTCTACCTATGAGTACACTCACGCCCAGACCATTTGTCCGTTAGTCGAGATTTTTTGCAACTGCAGGCAATGAATGAATAGATGGGATTTGAGAATGCATATGACGTTGGAATCTAGCAAGCGGGTAATTGATCTCACGAATGTTTCCTTTCCCCAGTACAAATATTCTTGGAGACAAGGCCGGATTTACCACTAGAACCAATATATCCGGGCCTAGAGCACAACTTTTACAAGGGCGCACTTTTAGCGAGGAGAAAATATGAAGAATTTTCCATCACTGTAGTGACGATATGGCGACCAGCAAAAAAAAAAGTAATGGCTTCAATTGTCACTATTTTAGCTATTAATATAATCTGATCTATGGTTAACAGTAAACAGTTTTTTAAAAATAAATGTGTTAAAGTTGAACTAAATAATTATTATGTCATGTCATTACTATTATTGTTATTATACACAGCGAGAGGACAGAGCATAGTGACTTTAAATAATGTAGCGTTCAAATAGGAAACGGACGCGAGTTGGTAAGGAAGGAATGAAAAGAGGGACTGTGGGGGCGCTGATTCTCACGGGCCTAGGGCGCCCAGATACATAAATGTGACCCTGATTGGAGGCTAACTTAAAGGTCAGCGAACCCGCAAAATTGTCCGATCCCTACACATAACAGGACACATGTGATACACTACATCACCGTTCATGCCCCAGGTGAGACCTGCTCTTGGCCTGATAAGGCCACCAAACAGCGTGTAGTGTTTCGTCCGTGCCAAGGAGTATGTAAGGGTTTATAAGATATGGCACTGCCAGGTTAACCAGCCTTCCTTATTTACGGCCCGATCTCGTTGTCGTAAACGATTGTGTATTACCAACCACGCAACAGAAAACGTACATATTCTGTCGAGGGAAATTTTGTGTTAGTATCCACAGTGATGCATGGTCGTGATGAACTGTTTAAATATTTAATTAGCCTATAATGTTGTTAGATTAGTGTTTTGTAATAATGTATTTATTTATTTTTTATTTCAAGCTGGGAGGTTCTTGATATGGTTAAATTGTGTGCACTCATAACCTGTAACTTTAAGGTTATATACGAGTAAATCTCATATTTTTATTTAAGTACTGTTCATAAATAGTACGTAATATTAGGTACATTCGAAGTCAGTTGTTATTATTATTATTATAATTATAATTATTATTATTATTATTATTATTATTATTATTATTATTATTATTATTCAAACAACTGGTAGCATGTGGGACAAAACACACTACCACTCTATTAGGTTAACATTAGGCGTAAAAACATTTTAAAGCCAAATGAAACACAGGCCATGAAGCCACATATAACAGGTACAATAAAAACCTAGTCCTAGGCAAAATAAAACGCACCTAGAACTTTAAAACTAAAAGGTCAAAACAAACCATTTGGTACGATAAATGTTGACGAATCGCAACCACGCGGCGAGCATGCACACGAGTGATAATAGTAACGGAAAATTGCAGCGTATCATTACACGATCCTCGGGTGTACCACTACAAAAAATTTTCAAGACTCTCAATATACATCAACATTTTAAACAGTTTTCACAACAAAACAAAAGATTTAATTCGTGTAGATTCCGACATTAACACTGTAATATATGGTAACTGCCTACAAATATTATTTCTGTTAATATATTACAATATCGTGCAGTGATGTTTGTAATTTTGTGTATTGGTACACACGCAATCGTTTACAGAAAATAAAAGCTGCGTAGGCCCTATCCTGTGTCACCCCCCTGGTCCGTGCATAAGTCATTGAACATCCCTGCAACCATTTTTAAATTTCGTTTTCGTACGGACAGAGTCTAGGAACGTGTTCATGTCGGAATGGATGCTTCTTGCTGTTTTTTTTTTTTTTTTAAATAAGGAGCAAACATTCTACACCAGACATGTCCAAAAATCTGAAAATGACATTAGTATAAACTCAGATCCAAGAAACTAGATTAATGTTATATTGTAAATGCCATGTTTCTTCATAATACTATTATAATGTATGAGTTTTCCACTTTCCCCTATAAAACTCGTATGAAACTGGAAACAGCCGAAAGGGCAACTGAACGGTGGTTTTCAAGCAGGATTAGACATTACGAGTCATGTGCTAAAAAATTTAAAATCATACAATACAATTCCTTTGTATTTTAAAAAAATCTGAAAACACCAATAATTTTCTTCATTTGTGGCCATTAAAAAAATCAAAGGTACTTGGTTGTGTGGTTTAACATTTTTAGCATATGGACCATACTATTTAATTTCAGTATAAATTATGTCGCTCGAGTAAGTCAGTTGGTATTTGTTATTCCTATGTTCATTCAACGGTCACCCAAACCTATAAACAACCAAGATAAAATACAGCTTATCTTTTCAAAATCTGTGAAGTTTTTATGGTCTCTAACTTAACAGTAGAGATCCGGAAATTTCGAGAATTCGTTTAAAAAAACGTCGAATCTAAAACTCTTGCACACGTTTATTACTTTGGCGATTGTGTCACTGTTACTGAAACTCTTCCTTGAGGACTGTGGACTAATAGCTAAACTACATGAAAACACTCACTGACTGCCGCGTTACCTCGTAAGTTGTTCAACTGGCCACTCCCTGGAGCAGCCTATGAACAAGTAGCTGTAGACAGGGCGTGTACACAGGAATGTGGAGTTCATTCAGCCAGCTGGTCGTTGAAACCGTCACATTTTCGGCTATCTACTTGTCAATGCATTACATTATACATGGTAATATTAGCATACTTTTCCTGTTCTAAAATATCCACAACTTCAACCTATTTACAATGGAGACTTAGAAAATTAACGATTTTCAGAACATGCCCAGAGAAAATAGAAATATGTGTGACAAAAGTATTTAGGGACTCAAAGAATATTGCTCTAACCAGCTGCTGCCTAAAAATTAACATAATTTAGACAGTTCACGATAAAGTGAGCACTGCGTAAAGTTTTCTTTCGGTCGTTTTACAGCCATCTTTACTATTTTCATATGAAAACTTCCATGTAACTGAAAACCAGTGTAAACGTTTCAACACTCTCAAATATTAACATATATTGGCCCAAAATACATACTTTTAGTTAATTAGAAATTCTGCTGAGTGCTCAGTTCATAGTGAACAGCCTATACTAAGCTTTATACAAACTAAGTCCAGGAGCGGTATTTTGCCGCTGTCTTAATGTGTTACTGACCAATAACTGACAGTCTCTACTTAATGGTCAATATGCTATTCCACAAATCTTATAAATATCCTCCCCACCTCCAAGCGAGGCTTGAACTCGACAGGACACGGGTTCGGTTACCTGCATCAGCCATCCTCATTTCCGTATTACGTTTTTTTTTTTTTTTTTTCAAAAATAGCTTCAAGCGGATTCTGGGATGGTTCTCCAACAAAGGCCATGGCAGATTCCTTTCCCAGTTCTCATTCATTTTCTCAAGTTTTGTTTCAACCTCTTCAGTGACCCCGCTGGTGACGAGACGTTAAAGCCTACCTACGTTATACTCCCAACAACATCTTCCAGAAAAATGTTCTATTTCCCTAATTAAAAATTTAGTTATTTTTATTTCCTACCCATTCTATGAGTCTCTGTAATAGAATTTAATGTTTGATTTTGCGTTTGATAATGTGTTGAAACACCTCGTAATAAGTTTAAAAGTAAGCCAGTCTCTAGATTTATAAGTACTTCATTACCACGAACACGATTCTGAATTTTACTAGCTAGTGTTTTCAGCTCACGTCACAAATACCACGTCTGGCGCTTCAAGAACAATTAAAGGCCGTAGCTTCTCACATTGTACTTCTACGATATTTTGTTCCTCTTAGACATTATTTTAATGATTTTCAGCTCATTTCATAGCTAAAACTATTGCTTTTCAATAGAGTTCACGTTACTGTAATACGAACATTAGAAGTACAAATTGAAACCTATAGCGCAATTTATTCGCAACCAGTGTATAAGAACTGCACATTCGGATGATGTAAAGAAATTAATTTCAAAATTTTAGATTTATTCCAAATAACCTTAATTAAAAAAAATTAAATGAAACGTTTTCCTCAAATAACAATCTTTTGATTAAAAGCTTACTTGTGAACCCAAGTCAAAGTCACAATCTTCCTGGTTTTTTATGGACAAGCCATAAATATATCCTAACATAAAAAATTTAATGATTTATTATGTAAGTAAAAGTATAGGGCTACTTAAGGGCGCCGCCTACCTAGTACTTAAAATGCGTCGAAGCGTGTTCGTAAATAGGTTTTATTTACGAAGTTACGCCACACGCACCCATAATGCCAACATAGGAAAAGTAAATACACTTCAGGCAAGGTAGGAATGTCGTTTTCAAAACACAGTGCTCATTAAAAACACTGTTTCTAAGCCCTCCAACCCAGCTAAAAATGGCCTTTTCAGACTACCGTACTTCAAAATGTGTTAACCGGATGTACGTGAAACTCATTTTGAGACGTGCACTGAACTTTGTTGCAGACTTTCCACCAATAAAATTATATGGTCACTTCTTAATGTTCCATAGTAAAAATGAATCGGCGGGAACCTTGCACGTTAGTTCAGTGCTTGACTCGTAGTGGCGATGCGGTATTTGAAGCGCGCTTCAAAGTCGCCCTTATAGCTACGCCACTTTTGAGGCTAACGCGTGGGTAGGCGGCCATCTTAAGTATAATTGTAATAACAAAAAGAAAGGTGTTTGTATTTTATATACTGTTGGCGTAGAATAACATTTCAAAAATGTTATGTAGATAGATTTATTAAAAATTCAAATATATTCCATTCTGTTATCACAAATAAATCCTGAAGCAGTTTAGTGCTGTTACTTTGTAGGCAAACTGCCAAGAAACGCGCGCAGCTAGCGGCAGTGCATAGCTGCCATTGCAAGCAGAAGCGTGATTAACCTTAATACGCCTTGTTGACCTATACGCGTTAGGGTCAAACCGTAACCTCGACTAAAAGAGCAAAAATACCAAAATGACAGCAGGACTCTGGACGAGGAAAACCGGGGTAATAATTTCAAGTCATAGGAAGCGACAAACGAGCACTCGTGCATAACGGTGTATTTCCCAACAGCGGGACTTGGTTCAGAATGTTAAGAGCTAAAGTCACTGGCAGAGACCCAAGTAGCGTAAAGAATTGAAAATAACCGTGTAGTGAGGTGAACACCCTCTGTAGTCTACCTAGGGTGTAACATTGCGGCATCCTATAAGAGCAATTCACGTATACTTGATGAAACATAATTACAGCGAAGAACATCAACGTTAACAATTTTTTTAAAGAGTCTTTCATCCACCAGAAATGAGAAAGGCCATCGTTTCCACGGAAATCTCCAGTAGACCATAAGATGTTTTTTTTTTTTTAATATTTGCTAAGAACAGTTCTTCGACAAATATTCACAGGCAATTTTTATACCATACACTAAGCTTCGTCAATCTATACTTCTGACAAATTTAAGGACTAAGGTTATTAATATACTTTTTAAAGAAATATCATTGCAAAAAAAAAATTGTAAACGAAGGGAATTGAGGTTTTCGAAGACAGGAACGTAGAACTACGTGCACTTTTTCGGAAAATTGTTTAAATATAACCGCCATATTGTGTAGTATGTTTCCTCA
Source organism: Medauroidea extradentata (assembly GCA_003012365.1). Taxonomy (NCBI): domain Eukaryota; kingdom Metazoa; phylum Arthropoda; class Insecta; order Phasmatodea; family Phasmatidae; genus Medauroidea; species Medauroidea extradentata. The sequence continues at coordinate 5,370 of PNEQ01125736.1, read as the reverse complement.
CAATTTTGTTAAGGTACTCCAACAATAACAGCCCGGGAATCTTAAGCCATAAATTAGTCTTACCCAGAAAAAAATTACAAAGCTGATCATTGGTCATACTCACCTTGCTGAACAACATACTGAATTTCCCCTATTCTCCTGTGCTGGAGTCCTTTTTTCGGGCAAGAATGTTTTAAGTCACAGGAGCCGACGTGGGGAATAATTGAAATTTAAGTCACTAAGTAACAAATCAGTACGTTCTGCATGGGTTTACATTCAATGCTACACCATTCCGAATTGCTTTACATAATACTTAAGTAAAAAATTAGCTTTAAAGGTGGCCACAAAAATGATTGCCGCTAAGCAATGCTTTAAAAAATTAAGAGAGTTAAGAAAAAATTGACTCTGAGACTATAAAATACGTCAAATAGCTGAAAAGTGGCTTCTACAATAGACATTCGTTATACATTTCCCTTTCCAACGGTATATTTATAATTTTCCTGCGACTGACTGTTGATGAGATACGGCCGCCTAATCAATGGCGCGCGTCGCCTATTCACAATTTACAGGCGCCCTTTGCGATGTTCAAGTGTCCCGTCTATAGACTTCCCCTACACATCGTATTTCAAAACATGTTCACGTGTTCTATGTCCTCCATATCAAGTGCATGCAATCGACTGAACATTTAACTTATCAAGCCTTGATCACTATGATAATAGGAATGGAGAATTTGTTTGGTGTGTATAAAGAAGAACTACACAAACTCTTTCTTGAGGTTTCAGCTGGTGAGAAAATAATGGCAGGTGCTATGAAGTCGCCTATGCTAGTGATTTTTTTAATCATTAGAAAGAAAATGTATGACATTGTCTAAACGAAGTCGTACAGGCAAGCTGTGGGTCCAGTACTTGCCGGCAGGTGGCATACTGCGCCTTTTTATAAGAGTTGAAAGGTCTGGTAGTTGGGACCTTCATCTACAGTATGTGCGGTCAATGTTGCCATATCTGCATGCTGCTGGGCACTTAAGCTCAACTATATGTCCAGCAGATGGACAAACTCTCATCTCGGATGCCATCGGACGAGCACAAAAATTTACATCACATGGTTTCCTCACTGTTCGGAGGAAGAACGAGTTCTGGGGAGGAGCACGGGCAGACATGTAAATAGAGCAGAATCTGATGCATGTTCTCAAAACTCAAGGGGGACTTACCAGAGGGCGTGAAATCACAGAAAGAACTTGCATATTTCCTAGCTGCCTTTCCTGCATGCCTGAAGTTATGCAATGCCTTGGAGAAGCTGTCTGGTATCAAATCTGCATCGTCTGAGCAACATGTTGAGTTAAGAGATTCCCGCATTAACAGAGATGCTCGCTAATCGCGATGTCGCTATCCTACTGTCTTGGCTGAAAGAACACTCACCCTGGAATGCAGACTGCTTGCGATCACTTGGATTGGGTGTATTAGGAGATGAAAACATTAACTGCTATCAAGCAGAATATGTCTGTTTGGGTGCTATAAAGGTGATAATTGTCTCACCTTTTGGTGAAGTGAGACTTACACAGAATATCAGAGTCAATCCTCCATCCGCAGTGACTCGAAGCATTTTGGTTTGGGATGATGTAGAAGTAAATCCTCATCAGCTCTTTGTGCGGATAATGTGTGCAGTGAAGACTGAGGATGATATGAAAGACTATCTCAGTCACGAACTTTCTCCGAGACCTCCAGCTCTCTTTGATGAAGTAGCAATGCGTAAGACAACTAAATTGATCAACATTTTTTACAGTTATTTTCCTACACTACACCCGAGGAAAACTCTACAAACGACCCAAGAAAAACAGTAATTGATGGAGAATATTTTTTTAATTCTCTGGTTTGGCCACATCCGGCTACGTATGGACAAATAGTAGATGCGTACTTAATCTTTGTACAGAATCATTTTAGAGCACCAATTATTGTTGTTTTTTATGGCTACAGTGTTCGATCTACAAAATACCGGCGTGCTTCTAAAAGAACATCTGCTAAACTCATATTTGACATGAACACAAGTGCGAGCACAACACAGACAGATTTCCTGAGCAACCATCGCAATAAGGAACGACTGATCACTTTGTTGTCTTGCCATTTTCAAACTGCAGGAATTAAAGTGTGCAATGCTGAAGACGATGCCGATACTTTGATTTTGAAGAGAGCATTTGAGCTTGCTTCAGAAGGAAACATTGTCACAGTTTTGCCTCTGACACAGATATTGTAGTCATGCTGATAGCCCGTGCCACTAATAACATGGAATTAAGAGTCGTTAGCCCAGGTACAAATACTAAATGTAACAAAGTGTATGGTTGTGACACATATCTTATTTTTTCGGCAAAGGTAAAAAGAGAGCATGGACAACTATCCAGATACCTGACATGAGAAATGTCCATAAAGTATTCAACAGTTCAGAATCTACTAAAGATGAGGTTTGTGCTGCGGAGAGAAGTTCGTAATTGCTCTATTCGGTGGGATTGATGTTAACAGTCTGGAGTTATCCAGTACACATACTCCATCACCAATCAGCCTGTGACCGCGGCCTTCGAATTAGTGACACTGCCACCAACAAGTGCAGCACGTGCAGAACTTTCACTGCGCACATATTTTCAGGTACATTGCTACAAGTCTGCACTGAGAGTATATATAATACATGCATATTTAAGAAAACAACATTTTAAGTGACACAATTGAATTTAAACCAGGTTCAGCAGTGGTACGATAGTATATCCCTAAATCCAATTGACTGGGGTTGGAAACTGGCGGGAGAAGTACTTGTGCCAACACTGACCAGACGGCCACCAGCTCCTGAATCTCTGCTACGCTTGATTTCCTGTGGCTGTAAGACGGATATGTGGTTATAGACGTGAGTGCCAGACGTGCTGGATTGGCCTGCTAGACAAAGTGCGGACACTGTAGAGGCGGAAGTTGCAGGAATATAACAATTCAGTATTTTCAAAGGATTGGTGATGACGATCGTGGGGACGCTGCCAAATAAGTAATTGGTAAGTGATTAATCTCTCTTTAAAATAGTAGTGTGAACTGAAATTCACATTTGGGCATTGAATATATATTACTTTAGAAAGAAATTCTTTCAGCATTTACTAGATTAAGTTTTGCTAGGAAATGTACTGTAACAATAACTATTCTATGCCTATTGTAACTAATTTATTCTAATCGAATTAACGCTAAATTCAAGTGAAATCGGAAGCCTGTTCTTCTATATGTTGTTCCATGTAATCAATTTGTTTCAAAAGAAATTTTCATGCGGCATAGTTAAGTTATAAATGTCTCAGGCATATGTAGGTTCAGTCGACTTGCAGTTGCGCATGGCGACACGCGCCAATGATTAGGCGGCCGTATCTCATCAACAGCCTGTCACAGAAAAATTATAAATACACCGTTGGAAAGGGAAATGTATAACGAATATCAATTTTAGAAGCCACTTTTTAGCTGTTTGACATATTTTATAGCCTCGGAGTCCATGTGTTCTTAAATTTATTAATTTTTTAAAGCCTTGCTTAGGGGTATTCATTTCGGCTGCTACCTTAAACCAAGTTTTTTACTTAAGTATTATGTAAAGCAATTCAGTATGGTGTTACAGTGAATTAAAAACCATACAGAACCGTACTGATTTGTTACTTAGTGACTGAAAGTTCAATTTTGTCTCCTATATCGGCTCCTGTAACTTAAGACATTCTTGCACGAAAAATAACAAGGACGCCGACACAGGAGAACAAGGGGAAATTCAGCATGTTGTTCAGCAAGGTGAGTATGACCAAAATTTAAGCTTTATGATATTTTTTTCCTGTTTATACTCTAAAATTCCTAGACTATAAAGGTTTTGAGATTAGTAATGAGTCATATGTGCGCACCAACATCTATGGATTTACTGATAGTTCTGTACAGTATTTTTTGAGGGATCGCAGTTAATAATTACATTACGATATGGTATTGTTCAGCTTATGTGTATTATGTACTGTACCTAACTTAATTTTAATTGCTGAAATACTATGCACAACAAAATATTTAAATCTCAATATTTCAAAACACCATCTTTCTGAAAAATCCTCTATTACTACCTTATTAAATGTTACGCGGGTCCGTTGGTGTTGGGAACTTGTTTTATGCCACATTATTAAATACAATAGAAGAAAGCAAATCACGGAGGGATAGAAAGATAACTTAAGTTATTATTTAGCCACTTTAATTATTAGGTTGACATACTGGTACATCTTGGTAGCGTAGTGACCTTGGTGACGATATGTATCAGACAGACCCCAACGCTAGCGTCACGCCGTGTGTTTCAACTCTTATCATCGCTGGAGTGGGTTATTCCCTGTTTCGCACTGTGTCCAGTGCCGGGTTGCCTTGGTTGGGAAGCTACGCAATTGCTCAGGCGGCCTGCTTGTCTTCGTTTATATTTGAATTAGTAGCACACCGCCTGATTCATAACAAAAGACCAAAAAGTCAATTTTTAAGTAAAAATAATTTAAGAAAATCACTTTAGTTGCAGGTTGATAATTTTGTACTTTCATAACTGCAATATTTAGCTTAAATGCACAAGTATTATGGATATGATAATTAGAGATACTGGAAAATCGCGGAAATAGTTGACTGTTTGCTAGGCTCCAACATGCTGAATATAATACTGAATGTTTTGTGTCGATACTGGTTACCGTTTATTTGAAGCATTGTTTCTCTCTACAACAAACCCAGTTAGAACTGTACAACCTGTGATTTGCTTCAAAAGTGTTCACACGTGTCACCGTTAGTGTACTACAGTTTATTGGAGACTACGTTAAACATTTTAGCGATTTACAAGTGTCTCTAATGATAATATTCATAATTATCAATAGCCGTACTTAAAAATATTATTTTCGAGTATATTGCAAGCCGTATACATATAACCATAAGGAGCTTCAGAACTGCAGGTTTGTCTTAGAACAAACAATAACGTTAGAATTAGGCTAGAATTAGTGCGAGGATATGAATTACGGCATTAATTGACTCACTCAATCTGATGGCGGGAAAGTTTCACAATCTTTTGTAAACGTCATTACAACATATAGCCATATAAGGACTTACGGGCTAAACTTTCGCCGTCGATAAGTGACGCTTTACCGTGTTACATGAGCTGTTAAAGTAGCAGAGCTGCGTCAAATATTCATGTTGTTACAGAATGATTTATCTTGTAAGTCGTTATTATATTGGGGGTTCATAAGTTATTATTAGTTTAGGGGGTTTCACTCAGATGGTAGCTACACTGTGGGTTTATTTAGATGTTATTTAGGGTTAAAAGACTAAGAGACAGTTATGGTTGAACGGGCATTTACTATACTACAATGGCAGGTACTCTGAATACAAAATA
>PNEQ01125735.1:24541-40025 GCA_003012365.1 Medauroidea extradentata | reverse complement strand
CTGTCGCTTCAGTGGAATTGCGTTTGTGGCATGATACATGTCCCCACACGAAGCGCATGCGGCACACGGCAACACATGTAGCATGCGGCACCATACCTTGCCGCAGACGACAAGCCGCATGCTACACACAGCCGACAGCTGTCGTCAGCCGCATGCGACATGTTGCCAAAATGTTGCTTCAGTGGAATTGTGGCTTTAGATTCGTGCTGAAGTTCAGCCTAAATCATTCCAAATGACCGTAAGTAATTCGTAAAAATATTATTTGTAATGTTCTATATATTTTCAAAAAGTACATTTTAAAAAATAGAAAAAAATAGTAAAGATTTTGTACAGATTTTTTACTACAAATTTTGTATAGTAATAGTATTGATACACACACACACACAGTGTCGAAACAGGTAATAATAAGACTTGCATGCGTTTAACTTCGTCGGAGGGTACGTAATGGGACTTTACGTCTCGTCGACAGCGAGGTCATTAGAGACGGTGACAAACAACTTATTACAACGACAGGAGCTGGGAGAGGAGTCGGCCATGGCCTTTGTTAAGGAACCATCCCAGCATTCGCCTGGAGTGATTTTGGGAAACTAAAATCAGGATGGCCTGAGTCGGGGATCAAACCCGGGTCCTTACGAATGCAAGTCCAACGTGTTACCTTTGTGCCACCTCGCTCGGTGAAAGAGTAGTAGGAATTGCTTATATCTGTTTCAGCTAAATACAAAAATTAAGGAATTAACATAAAATAATGAAACCTCAAACATAGACGTCTTCAACAGAGTAAAGATGGCTCTCAAATCCGGATTATCATGCATGCTGTGTGCGAAGTTTTCGTAGTAAAAATAAAGTGTGAAATATACAACACGTTGTATCTAAAATCTCAACTAACACTAAGGAGATTCAAACCCTTAAAAATGGAGTTCAGAAAACATTTTTTTTTTTCGCCAGATAGCGGAAACGAAAGTGTCATATTCTAATGACAGTTCTTTGACCATAACTTAATGTCGTTTCTTTAATCTGGTGGCAACAATCATCTTATTCTCAGGACATATGGAAGTTTGGAAATGTTTTATCAAGCATCATGACTTACTACACAATACATTTGTATATGACCCACCATTACATTGTACTATAGTAGGAAGTTAAGTTGGCCTCTGAGCTCCCTAGTGCTGTTATCAGGACGGGAGCGCGAAGAGAAACTGATATCTACTATTCTCCGTTCACTCTAAGTTGAGTTCTGAAGTAAACAAATAACGCAATATCATTGCACTTCGCTAGCTTCTAATTGGCTCAATTTGTGCATCGCACCGACGTACTATTTCCAACCGACAAAAGTGTGTACAGTCGGCATCTTAGGAAACAACAACGCCGTATGTATTAAAACAATATTGCGTGAAAATTTCGTACGTGTTATCGACATAGGGAAACAATTACAGTATTCCAAAATTTAATATAAATTGTCTAGTCATGACTAACGATTGTATTCGAATATTCTGGTATTAACGTAACGAAAATTTGGTACTACATGTAGAAAAACAGTTGTCAACAAAATGAGTGCTTAAACTTACTGTAAAGTCCTTCTGGATTATTTTGTACTTCGTTTTTGAAAAATGATATTTTATAAATCACCAAACAATCTGTCGATAATTCACGGTACATATTATTTTTTTATTTATATAAAAGAATGCTATGCGAGATTTTTATTCTTGCCTTATAAACATCACCACAGCTTGTTTAGTAATGAAGACATATATCCACGTTTCGAAAACCATGCAAGACATTTTCACTGTTCACGTCCAGCATCACATAACCTAATCCGCAAGCGACATAAAAATAAACCGACGCGAGGATGGAACAAATTAGATCAAGGAACTTTGGTTCGGACCACGCAGCCGTGGTTCGGATGAACTGGAACGGAAAATGGACGAACGAAAAAAAAAAAAAAAAAAAAAAAAAACATTCGCACTAACCACAACATTGACACGTTAACGTCCAAAGATACTTTGAAAAAATAAAACATTATATATGATTGTGAAATTTCTGACTTATTTTTACTGTGGTAATTATTACAGAACTAAACTTTTGGTATTTTCAGAGTATCGTACATCTCTAAGTACTAGCAAGTGTACCAAGAAACTCGTACGTTTAACAGTGCGTTTGTCGTTAAATAACTCGTGAACCAACAGTACGGACGTGTCGTCCGCTAACTATAATTATAGTAATAAATATATAGCGTCATAGATTGTGTTTGCAACGTCTGTATATTTTAGATATTTGTTAATAAAACTCTCTCATTAAGTGATGGAGTGGTAAATTTATATGTACACGACAGATAACAAAGATCTATTTCTTATGCAAGATCACAATGCACGGCGGTCGGAAGCCAATGAACATGTTTGTTTATAATTTGCTTTGTTTATCCTAAAACTCAACTAAGAGTGAACGGAGAATATCCGGGGCCACCTGCCAGATTGGTGCTAGCAGGGTGGAAAACATTCGGTGCGTTCCGTCATACACTACATAAGAGTAACATATTTGTAAGTTGCAGCAGTTGTGCTCGATAGAGCCCTAGTGCTCGGGAATACGTATATACCTTTCAGGATATGCGAAAACTATTATATAAAGCTGCTATGTTTTACTTCCGCCCGTAAAAGTACGCAAAGTTTCGAAGACAAATCTATTCAGTCAATCAAAATTAACAGAAATGTTGTATTAATGCAAACCGGAAAATAAAATATATTTATCCTACTACAGAATAATAGTCAAGAGAATATAAATCAGACTAATTGACAATAATACTATGCCTACAGTATCTACTTCGACACACTTCATCAAGATATTTCTTTAATTCTACATCAAAGGGCACTGTAAAAAGATGTACAGTATGTGTGTTCGTAATAATACTTGGCAATGTAAAAGGCCCACAACACGCAATACCACACATAAAAGTACAAGTAAAAAAATTTAAAATATGCTTTTAATTTTAAAAAATTTAAATTGTAAACTAAAAAAAAAGTTTTACAGGTATATTCTAGGTTCAGAATAACCCCTCTCTTGGTAATTCGTCATTATATACACGTACGTAGATAGTGAGGTATAAAATAAATCATATTTTCAAAATACTAAAATATATGTATATATATATATTATATCGAAAAAATATATATCTATATACATATCTATATTTATATACGGCCCTAGAACTTAGCTATATACGTACTCATATATTATACTAAGTTACCAAGAGAGTTGTTGTTCTCAACCTACAATATACCTACTATATACCGGTACATATATGATAAAAGTAACTTAAATTTATTTTTTACTTTTTGTTCACATTTTTTTCAAACAAACTTATTTTTTACTTTATTTTTTTTTCTTTTTTTAGTCACAAATCTGTGGAACTTATCTATTGTTTTGTTGGACTATTTCATACAAGTCATAGCAATATAAGGGTCGCGGTGGCCGAGTGGTCAGACCTCTCGCCTCCTAGTAAGGCGATCCGGGTTCGATTCCCGGTGGGGTCAGTCCGCGGATTTTCGCATGTGGGAATCGTACCGGACGATGCCGCTGGTCGGCAGGTTTTCTCGGGGATCTCCTGTTTCTCTTGCCCCTTCATTCCGGCGCTGTTCTTAACTCACCTCATGTCACCCCTCACCAGCCCTAAAGACCTCAATGTTTAAGCGTTGATCGTTCAACTTACTTACATACGAACATTGCAAGTTACATAAAAGCTTGTAATAATGAAAACACATAGTTTAACTTACTTGACACTATTCAATTAGATTTATTTTGTCGACTATACATTCATAACGCAGAGGTGAACTCATAAAAAAAAAATAGTAGATGCGGTGTATAAATTGCGAATGAAAAATACTGCTTTTTACTTTCGAAAAATAAATAATAAACTCAACATATTAAAAAAATAAATTTTAACGATGTCGAAATGTTATTTCAAACTCTATAAGAACTAGTTGTATTTTTTTCTTTCACGTTATGGCGTGTTTTAACATAACATTGTAAAGCGTACTTCAAAAATCAAAATCATTTATAATTGAAGCGTTTCTGTTTTTCACAAGTTTGTTACTAAAGCGTTTTATAACAAAACTTTTGGCCAAATATAAAACCGTCTAATACTTGCAAATGTATTGAACCCTTGCGACAATTTTTTAACCCGGGTTTTTAATTATCTCCAAGACTATGAAAAGGAGAGCTAACATAACGTATGTGACGAATTCTTAATGAATCTGACCTTAGAAGGAGAAAGGGGGTCAAGAATATATTCACTGAATGCAAAATAAGAATTTAAAACCATCTACGCTATCATAATTTTGCTTGAAGTTATTACAGACTTTATGTAAGTCACTACATACATTTAAAAAAAAGAATAGGTTCTTCCATTGAAAGGTTTTGCTTAGCGTTGAATTTGGTAGCACGCACAGATAAATTGAGAGATAAATAAATACAAAAAATACGTTCTTGCCAACCAGGTTGTGTCGGCTACTGACATAGGATTATCTTAATGTCAATCTAGATGTAGGAAAATTTATTGTTATGCTTCACTTTTTTATTCAGTAACTGTGCGAAATATGTTAACGTTATTCAAACAATAAATTATGCAGTTCTCCTGAAAAACAGAGCCCCAAAAATTTTAACTACATAAGAAGCTGCGACGGTCGAGCGCTTGCCTTACACCGAGTTCTATCCCTGATGTTTGACGTCCGGATATACGCATATAGAATCGTGTCATACGATGTCGCAGTTCGGCGATTTTTTCGGGGATCTCCCATTTTATCCACCCCTGCATTCCGGCCTTTCTCGATACTCATCTCATTCACCCTCATAGACTCTGAATGTCTTTGATGATAATATCCTTCAGTTCCGTAATAAACAAACCGTTTATTAAATACTTTGTTGACATATCCAGTACTATCTGTTTTTTTCTTGGAGTAAGTGGCTAGTGTGGTTGTTCTTTGCTGACTTGACGAATCCTGACTACCTATATTTCCTTCACATCCGTGTACTTTGCTGCTCTTGCTGGTTTCTCTCTTAGAGACTCAAGTATTTACTTGTCATTTCTTCATTACAACACTGCATAGCTGTTTTATTATTTCCCGCTATTTGTTATGCATCTCCTTTCCGCGCCTCTGCAGGCTGCCACCTTCGCCTTACATTTTCGGGTAAGGGCCGTATCTATAAACAGCTTTCGAATGACAACCAACTGCTCACCAATGCTTTCTCTATGGGGATAGCAGTTGGTTGTCTTTCGAAAGCCGTTCATACATGTGGCCCTAAGGGTCGATACTCTCCTAACAGCTACTACATGGCTGTCGACTGTGTGACGTCTTCTTATCTCCTCTTCTTCCCCTGTCCCGCTGTCCACGCACCCCCGCGCTGTGAGAAGCCAAGATAACTGCCCGCTATAGTAAAACTATTAGAGTCAATTGGGGTAACTCTGTACCATTTTGGTGAAACATTGTACGTACCGGGGATTTTATTTTATATAATAGCTTAGTGGTATTCAACCATTGTCAGCCGTGACACAGAGTAATAAAAGTAACAAAAGCAACATTACATGGTTCATAACAAACTCGTTTTTTCTTTGGGTTATCAGGGTTTCGGTAGTGTTTAATTCAAGTAGCTGTTTGTTTATTACAGGAGGCCTATTTTGAAAAACTGTGAGGAAGTTGAAGTAACGTCACGTTTAACGACTGTAAATATTCAGTTAGCATTCTAACATATTACAGTTTTTCTGGCAATATATACTATACAACCTAATATATTAAATTCCACGTGGCTTTGTTTATTTTCTTGTGCGTCCCGAGAGATGGTACGAAAACAACTATGACAAATCCCCCCTCAGTTGCTTCTGATAACGTTAGTCATTTCGTCATATTGAGCTTCGAGATTTTACGTTTACCATATCCAAATTTTAAATTCAGATATAAACTTAGTACAATATTTCTAGGAATACAAGTGGTTATATAAACTATTTTACCAAACTAAACGTGGCTCTGTTTACTTACCTGTGTGCCCCAATATCTGATGCGAAGACAACTATGAAAAAGCTTCTTTATGTCGCTTTTGATAGATTATTTATTCTGTGCGCGTGATAAATTTTAACTGCTATATTAATAATCGTTTTAGAGTAAACTCGACATCGCCTGTAATCTCACGAATAATAACGTTTACTCTGAACTGACTGCTGGAAATGTTGGAGTGAGTACTGTACTTACTATTCCACAATACTTTTGGCAACATTTCGAGACCTCTCAGTGTCGGCGCGTGAGTCAGACCACCTCTTGCGTGCACTAGTTGATGCCCTGTTGGTGAGGTAGAGACCATATTCGGGCGTTCCGGGCTGCACCAGCACCTCATCGAACTCCATTTCATCATGGCTGACTTGCTGGAGGAAGGAGTTCTCCACCATGGCTTGCCACGAGGGTGTGCTGGCCATCATATCTGGCAAAATTCATACACACAAAACCATAAAATCGCCTAGTGGTTTTGCTGCCTGCGGTAAGTATAATTTCTCCGTATCGCATAATATACCACAAAGTAGATGTTTAATACATTTCAGAGATTCAAATTAAACTTTGTTTATTTTTTGTCTAGTATGCATTGCACACACACGTGTTCTTTTTGTCTCTACATTACGTTCATACCAGTATAACTGCTAGTTTCTGGTGTAGATGTATTGTAAAATACTGTTTCGCTCAGTATGGGTATATATAATTTCACAACTGTATTTGATATTGCGCCGTTTTTAGTCAATTGCATTTCGGCAGTGGGGCAGTACTGTAAGGCTACCTATTAAAGGCAACTTGTTTTTACATGCAACCTTCCGAGAAGAAACTATGCTGACCATCGTGAACACCAATCTCTAGGTTGACTGTCTAGCTAAGTATTAGAAGAGATTTAAGTACTATCTATATGTTTTCTGGATTCTCTGTGTACAGCTGAAATTGTGTGGTTTTATAAAGTTTACTCGAATGGCAAACGTAATTTACAGTGTCAAAACAAAGATATGACAAACAATTTATCGTAGCATATATACCTGTTTCACTGCAGAGGTGGCACGAAAAAGTAAGAGGACCTCATTTGCAATAAGCAAAATTGTTATTGTTAGTTTCCAGTACGCCTCCTGCTAACGTTAGGTGATGAATACCTATAGGGCCAGATTTGGTTTTACGAATAACGTCGCGATAAGCAAGTCAGGTAAAAGTGCTACAATAATAAAATATAATTTTTTGTGTGATTAGCATGCGAATTGTATTTTCACGATCCATTACATACATGTTGTGAGGAGGGCTTGATGCACAGCTGACCAATAATATTCCACGAGATTCGTTTGACTCCTGACATTCAGTGTTTGCCGGACGATAATGCTACGAGATGCTAAAGTGAAATGCCAGCAATTTTCAGCAAAATATGTCACACAGTAAAATTTTACGAATCATAAGTCAGCATGACTGAATAACATAAAACATGACAAGTAACATTAATATAGGACTTTTTGGTAGCGTAGTTAAAGAAACCTGCAGAGAAAACGTATCTGAAAATTACGCATAACATTTAGAACTGTTATGAAGTTGCGTCACGTTTCGTGTAGTGTATTAAGCCGCATTTTCCTAGGAGCGGGACTTTAGTGCGCAGTTCTGTTAGTTTAGTTCTCTCCGTCAATATGCTTTGACGACATTCAGAGGTTCATATATAATATAGTTCAGGCTTTTAACTTGCGGAATAGCTTGTAAATAAAAATGACAATAATGTATATTCTCTAATATTATTTTGGTTAAACTAAAAGTAATCAGCTGCAAAAATAGCCTCCAATAAATGAGATTGCTGCTCTAACCTTCATATACTTTCAAGTACATGTATATCTACGCCTTCCTAAAGAATAAATAATTCCAGGTAAGATAGTATTCACCTAAGGTGAACACTACACAAAGGCTGTGTATCAAGCTAACTATAGATTTTTACATTTACGTGTATACTGTAGATTAAGTGGATATAGATCATAAAAACAAGTTCTGCTGATCTTACCATCACAACTTACCAATAATCTATAGTTGTATAGACGCTTTACTCTCGTGATACCACTCTTACACTTTTTTTTGTTTAACGTCTTGTAGACAGCAAGATAATTAGAGACGGTTTACCCAATTTACTAAAGGATAAGAACTGGGAAAGCTATCGGTCACTGCCTATCTTAAGGAACCATCCCAGCATTCGCCTGAAGTGAGTCGTGTGCAAAAAAAGTTATTTCCAGATTGTGTTCGTTTGTGTCTGAATCTGAAGGAATTTCAGCTGACACTCGTTAACTGTAATCACAATACGCAGTCAATATCAAGTGACACGAGCCAAATTATTATTTAAATTACCTGACCATGCGGGAAACCATGGGAAACCGAGATCAGAATGGCTGGAGCCGGAGATCGAACCCCGCTTATCCTGAATGCGAGTCCAACGTTATACCACTGCACCACCTTACTTGGTACCACTAAAATCCGTGTAAAAAGATGCTGTGGAACGACAACATTTAAGGGTGTTAAGTGGGGAAAAATTTTAATTTTATATTTGTATGAAGTAGTGTTAGTTTTGTAGACGACACTTGGGAGTACAATTTTCTCTTATAAAAAAAAGTCAACCAGGTTTCCCATAACGTCACAATTTGCTTGTTTTAGTTCTTATAAGCTGCAGAAACCAATGAACAGAAATACGTTTAAAAATTTACACTGAAACTAATGTCACGGGCTACTGATTGACATGTTTTAAAATCCATTACGATAATTTTTGCATTTTAAATAAATTTCTGATAAATTTTTTCTACCTCTTTTATCGATTTTTTAAAATTTGAAAATTTGTTTTAATGGATTTTAAAATATGTCAAGCGGTACCCCGTGACATGTAGTTTCAGTGTGAATTTGTAAATGTATTTATGTTCATTGGTTTTTGCTGTTTATAAGAACCAAATACGTATAATTTTTCCTTTGAAGTGCCATTATAGGAAAACTGGTTGAGGTTAATTGTTTTCGTAAGAGGAAGTAACATCTACAAAACTAACATTATTTCTTGCAAATATGAAATTATGATTTTTCCTCACTTGGACACTCTTAAGAAGAGAATTTGGAGTATTTATGTACTACGTGCCAAAGAAAAGCATCAGTGCAATGTAAAATTACAATGTTTAAGTGCTTTCTGGCGAAAAATACCTTGCCCTTCCCAACTCTTCCAGGTATGTGACGTATATTATAAACATGTTTAAAATGTAAACAAGCAGCCAGGAATTTAAATTCTCGTGTTAATAAGAAGAGAACATTCTGGAAGACAATGACAAAACTTTGATTGTAGTTGTTAATTGTGTTTCATATTTCACGAAATAAATAAGCTATATGCATAGTAGTTTATGTTTCCGATACTAAGTAACCAGTAGGCAGTTAACATAACAGCTGCACCAAAATTAAGTAAAGATCGTCTTATTTTAGGGAACAGCTAAAAATAGGTATAATACTATATTTTCCTTTAAGTATAAGACGGAAATTACCTGCAAATGGACAGCTTGTTCTGTGTGGTTGTTTAGTGCCGCTAGTAGCCAAAGGTACTGTGTCAGGCTCGCAGTTGAGTGACGTATCATGACTTTTCGTTATGGTCACCAAAACTACCATGATCATAAGCCATGTCCAGCAGTTTCTCATTCTGGATCTAGAACAAAGTTAAAACACTTACATTAAAAAAAAGGTCTTCAAAGAGTGCAGACATAAAATAATAATTAATTATAAGCTGTAATATATTGTTTTAATAATGTACAGATGTTTGAATGTTATACAAAATGCTCCATAATACATGCTAGTTATGCCATAATCTTTGCTGAAAGGTGATACATACCAAATAATGGTCATTTGTTTATTTTGCAACATAAATATTGTCTACGTCCCACCTTTAAGGCCTTGTTAGCGAGTTTTGCAGTGATTTCGAAATTATATATATTTTTTAATTGCTACGTAATACTCATATTAAAATTCCGCTCCACAGTTTTGACACTTGTTTGTTATAATTGTTATAATTTGTAGCTGAATTTTTTTTATAGAAATGTACTGAACGGTTTTTTAGATTTCATCACCCAAAATACCACGCTTTTGTCGTGAAAATAAGCAAAAATGAAGCTATATATATATATATATATATATTCTTTTTTCTGACGAATAGTACATTATTTTTAAAAACGCATCCACAGTATTGTGCATCGTGGGACTGCATATTGACTCAAATATTTTCAAAGTTTTTGGTTAAAAATATTTGAGTTATTTTCATTAGTCTGAAGAAAACTCAGGAACAAGCCCGTGAAAATAACGTTTGTCATCAGGAATCTTCACAAATCGAAATTAATGGGATCTCAGTAACTAAAGTCAGTTAATTAGAATGTAAAGGAGATTAAAGGCATGCCTATATTTGAGGAAATTAACAGATGGACATGGCTACTCTAAATACCATGACGGATGACAGTCGACCGCTCAGAAGAGCAGCAGCGTCAAATAACGGACCCTTCATATTGGTAATGAAGGGAATTATAAACGCACAACATATACGTTAAAGGTCATAAAAACTTAGAATTTTCTGTCGAGCGTTCTTGTGAATGTCGCGACACCCATGCGTTTTGAAATCTGATATAAACACCTGACACGAGTTTACGTTCTGATTAAACTGGAACGTACTTTCTCTTGAGTGAAGTGCAGTTATTGATAGTGGAATGGATTTTTAGTGAAATTAAAATACTTCATTCAAAATGTTTACGAAATAGTTTTCTTAGAAGAAAGGTTGGATGACAGCAGCCGAACCTTTTCTAAGCGTGGGAAACTCGATAAATAGTGACTGTACTTGTGGCAGTATTGAAGTTGACAAAACTGGGAATACGTACCTCGCTTCCAAGATGGCGGGGTTTTAAATTTAGTGCTACAGGGAAAGCGAGTTAAAATGCCGAATTGTTGAAGCTCACTTCATTGTGTTCGGACGACTATCATTTACTGACCTAATCCATAAGCACACCAAGAAAAGTGCATTAGCTCATCTCACGTAACTAGTGAATGCATTTTTGGATTCTCTGCAATACTAATAGAATATTTCTTATCGACAGTATGACCCATACTTTATTTAAATGTAATATTTCGTGCAGTCGTTTTCACTCAATCATAGTGTGGTATTCAAGGCACATGTAGGCTTACTTGAAAAATAAAACAGCCAACACGACTTATCGATTTTAGCACTCCGCTGATGTCATGAAATACTTTATCGACAATATCTAATTTCAGTTCATAATTTAAAAACTGTATTAAAATATTTATAACTAAATAACGTAACGTTTTGTGGGAGTTATTTCGGTGACTATAAACAGTTGAATTTGATTAACGCTGTCTGTCTGATCGGAGAAAGTTTGTAAGTAACTATGTAATAGCTTCTTTTTAATTACCTCGACGTAAGAAAAGGTGATATACGTGTACATAGCCACATGGCATACGTGTTTTACTTATCTTAAAAAAAAAACCGGTTTCGCTTAATCAATGACGTATTCGCTCACCCGTTGCTATTCACTAGCATAAATTACTGCCATTTCATGTTTAAAGCACGTGATATTTGCCATCTAAACATAGGACAGAAAACATAATCGTTCGTTTGTCTGTACAAAGACAGTTATAACACATAAATTTACAATTTTCAGGAAAGAAAGGTAACTAAGGATAATCTTGTAATTACAGGTCCAGTAAAATGAAAATAAAGCATCAATTCAATTTGAAACATAGTTTACAACACTTAATTAATTTAAAAACTTACATATTCTTACAAGAAACTTGGCAATACAGGAGCATAACATACAGATACGTCTGCATTTTTATTGAAAAAAATATGACAAACTCCCTTTTTTCTTCGCAGTAATGCTCACTTTTTATTTGTACACTCTTGTGTCACTATTTTGAAATATGTAGTCTGTTTCGCAAAATTTTTTCGATTTGAGGGTGTGACTCTGACAACACCAATGCCAGAAATATAGAGATGGTCACCATCTCAATTTCAAGCGCGGAAGATCAATAAAAAAGGGCGTCTTGTCGGAAATTGTTACAGTTGACCATTTTCGAGGAAAATTGAATTTCAAGTTGTTGTGTGTATTGTAAGACCTGAAACATATGCAGGTATTGTGACTGTCTTACAAGGCAATGTAACCAAACAAATAGGCGTGTCGCAATGATCGTGCGATAAAGAGGTTACATACAATGATCAAGGCAGTTGCAGTTTTAAAATAAAACTCTCAAGTTTATGTCACTGTTCACCAAGTTTCACAAAATCGTACATGCAGATAACCCCGCCAATACATTGTACTTGGTCTTGATTCGCTAGTCAAACGTGCACGTTCTAACAGCTATACGTAGGCTCTTTGAAAGAACTGTGCAATGGGAGTGCATGACTGGATTCAGTTTCTTGGACGTACTCCGTTGCAAATTGAATGACTGTCAAAGAAAAAAAATAAAACTAAACAAATAAAAGAAAACCATAAAATAAGCAGAGTATGCTTTAGTCAGCAAGAAAGAACAATGAGATAGATATCATTTTCTTTTCCAGTTTCCTCAGAGAAATATGCATACCGGGTCCATACCGGGCATTGATGTGATCTTTGAAAGAACTGTGCAATGGTAGTGCATGACTGGATTCAGTTTCTTGGACGTACTCCATTGCAAATTGAATGACTGTCAAAGAAAAAGGAAAACTAAACAAATAAACGAAAACCATAAAATAAGCAGAGTATGCTTTAATCAGCATTTTCTTTGACAGTCATTCAATTTGCAATGGAGTACGTCCAAGAAACTGAATCCAGTCAGCTGTACGTAGACTGTCACTTGTAAAAACTGCCCCAACACTTAAATAAATGTTCTACTGACTCATTAATGCAGATAATTAACACTGTTGTTTGAAAAACAGTTGCGTTATAACTTAAAAAAGTACACTCAAGCAGCAAATCAGCAAAGCAGCATATCGACTATTGTTTTAAAACTGCGACAGCAATAATGTAAATATGAAATAATAGATCTGAAAAATGCTTACATATCAAACGTAGGCAAACTTAGAGAAAATAAGATTATGGAAAGCTATAAAATGTTTCAATTTACGGAATAATATTTCATTTAAATTGTAGTGTTTATTTATTAATAAGAATATTTCAATAATTTCACAAAATTATTATACAGTAAATCCGCCTCACGGTTTATAGTTTACGTATACGATTGACGGACAGTCGGAAAGTGTTCTGTCAATTGCTTAGTAGTTATGTTGAGTACCTATTGGCGTGCAGTCGGCTACGGTGATCGCCAGCATAGTTGCATGACTATCTTGACTTGCTACTATCCTAGAACTACTACATACTCACATAAGTAGTGACACAGCAGTCACGTTGCGAGTGGAGTAACGAGGATCACAGTGACATAGTTTTATCGCATGAAGAAGCATTATGCGATGCAGCTAATTGTATGAAGGTGAGTAGAAAAACGCACAAACATTCATAGCAGTTAATCGTCACTTGTATGAAACCGGAAATGCATGCATAACATCAAGGCACGCCACCTGGGGTCGCCGGATGGGTACTGAAGAAGACGTTTTGGACTGCTTAGTTGACAATCCACGCCTCAGTACACGACGTTCTACTGCCAGGCTAAATGCATCACAGTCTACTGTAAGCCTATGTTGCATAACGCAACAGTTTTATCAAACTACGGTGTTCTTTATTAGCATTAATGGTTCAGTAAAACATTTATTTGAGAGTTGGGGCAGTAGTGACATTCACTGTATGCGTGCCAACTAACACATTTTGTAACATCACTATTAAAATTCTTTGCTTCACTGAGTAAGGTTCTTGCTTTGTATAGAGGTTAGAACGTAATCATTCCACCTTAGCAACCCAAATTCAACTGTCAGTGGGTTTATCTGGATTTCGAGTTTGGTGAACATTGCCAAAACAGTAGGTAGCAATAATTGATAATATTAATAGCCGTAGGTGTTACTCAATTGTCATAAATTTCAGATGAAATCGTAACTGTATCTTGCGAGCATTCTTTCTTCTCGCCATCATGTAAAATGACGACGATAAAATACCTTTCATCGAGTATTTAACAGTGTACCAGATTTTATAGAGTAAAACAGAAATTTGTATATACTTTGTCAGTGTGGAAACGAGCAGGGGCACATGGCTAGCGTCTGGGCCTTCTCGCCCCCACCCACGCTCAAGTTACACCTTTTACTGCTTGTAGAGAGGGGAGGAAAGCCAGCTTGTAGCCTTTAAGATGAAGGTGTAAAATAGTAAAGTAATAAGGATACAAGGAATTTTAGACATTAAGAAAAACATTTAGTGTAACTGTCTGTGTATAGCCGAATGAAATAAAATAATTGCAACGAATACGGCAATAGCAAGGAGTTGCTGTCGTCGAGGGACGGGGACATCTGTCAGAAGCTGACTCCTGAATGGCCTAACTGAACCAAAGCCTGCAGAGTTAGTGGCGGGGATTTTGGTGCCAACCAGGAGCAAAGTTAGAATTCGTGAACGGTTTTAGGGCAGACGTCGTTGAGCCGCGGAAGACGGTGGGCTGGAGTGCCACCGTCGGGCGTCGATTCAGGCGTCGGGACGCCTTTTAGTAGAGACATCGTCGAGCTGCGGAGTACGGCAGGCAGGGACGCCTAAGGGTATTATTTAAAAATAACTGAAAACCGTCGCAGTTAGCGTAGTAGACACCTGACGGCGCCTCCGCTCACGTGACTTTCGACTTTGAGTTTAGTGGACGAAAAAATCATTAAGAGTCATACTGACAAAGTTATTACAATAACGGTTCGCCAGGAGAAGACAGCATCGACGTGCCACTCGGGAAAACAGAACTTACCGTATTATATATTTATCCACACGATCTGTACGTCCTACTCTAAAACAAATAGATTGCTTATACGGCCTGGCAGACACAATAAACAATACATTGCATGTGATTTTGTGATGTTTACTAATTAAAAAATAATGTTACGGATAAGTGGATACATGTTTGTAGGACACAAGGCTGAGGAATGCTTTACCATATCTACGCTATGTATAATCCAGCAAATTTGACGTACAAGTCTTAGGATATAAGAAGTTAAGGTGAATTGATCCATACCATATAGAATATTTTATTTTTGTTTGTTTCTCCGTCTGTGATTTAGGTTTTATTGGATGATATTACAAAATACATAACTAAATATATAAAATTGTAAAATATCTATCTCTATATCTATATATATAAAAATGAAAGGTGACTGATTGACTGACTGACTGACTGACTGACTGACTGACATATCAAACTGCAGCCCAAACCACTGGACCTAGAATCGTGAAATTTTTTGTGGGGGTTCCCTTCAGGTCGTAGGCGAGCACTAAGAAGGGATTTTTCGAAATTCGACCTCTAAGGGGGTGAAAAGGGGTGAA
>PNEQ01125735.1:0-24441 GCA_003012365.1 Medauroidea extradentata | reverse complement strand
GATTTTTCGAAGTTCAACTTTTAAGGGGCTGAAAAGACGTTAAATGTGTTTCCAATAAACTATTGATATCTATCGAACCCTTCGGGATAGAGAGTTGATATTCACTTAAAAATATTGCTTACGTAAATACCCAAAAAGGAGTTTTAGGTTTTTTTGAAATTCGACTCCATGGCAGTAAAAAGGGGCAAAATGTGTTTTTTATGAATCGTCTTTATCTTTGAAACACAATTGGCTATCGTCGTGATTTTAACTTTAATTGGTTACTTTTACAAATGTCTATGACAGGACTCAAAGACGTTTCGAAAATCTTTATTTAAAGGGGTGAAAATACGTGAAATGTGTTTTCGATTATCCTTTCATATCTATCGAATCAATCGAGATATCGAAGTGCACTTTGCTTTAAATTGGCGCTTTTGTAAATATCCCAAGTACCATTTAAAAAATATTTTCTGAATTCGGCCCTAAACTGGTTAAAAAAGGGGTAATATGAGTTTTCGACTCACATTCGATATATATCGATCCCATAGTTTTTTTATATAGCGACGTGATTTTTATTTTGGATTGATGCTTACTCAAATACCTAAAAATTAATTTCAGAAATTTTCGAAATTTACCACCTAAGGAAGTGAAAAGGGGTGAAAAAAAGGTGAAAAGCGTTTCCAATTAATCGTCGATATATATTGAACCCAGCGGGCTAATGTTGTGTTTTTTACGTTCACGAGATACCAATAAAGTATTCTAAAACGTGATTCAAGGGTTTTTCGAAATTGACTCTCTTAAGGGGTGAAAAGACCTTGAACGTGTTTTACGTAAACCCTCGATATCTATCGAACCCGTGAGATATACAATAAATTTTTGTTTCAGGATGATGATTACAGAAATTATCGGAAAAATGTTTTCAGAAATTTTCGAAATTCGATTTCTCAATACTGTGCAGGGGTGATATGTGTTTTTTTAGTGAATGAACGATTTTGATTCGACTGAACGGGCTAGCGAAGTGATTTACACTTCAGTTGGATACTTATACAAATGTCTAAGATGTAAATTTAAAATGTTTCGAAATTCGACACCCGAAAGGGTGAAAAAGCACAAAATTTGTTTTCCATCAACCCACGATATCTATCTAACCAGTAGCGATATTGAGGTGGTGTTCGCGTCAGAGTGATGCTTACGTAAATATTTTAAAAAATATGTATGTATTATTTTTTCTTTATAAGAAACGTAATTATTAAGAATAAAACTTATTTGGTCAATAATCAAGGCAGACGATCCGAAAAGCCGGAGCGAGCAGCGAGAAACAACTTATACAGGAGTTTCACTACAGTAACCTATCGAGACGTAGTGTTGTACAACCTCTATGAGCCCAGGACACAGATATATATATTTTTTTCAATAAATTTTATTTTCATGAATTATTTCGACGTTACGTGACGCAGTTGTTTGTTACTCAGGTCTAAATTCTGAGCTCGAATTCCGTTAAAAGCTGCGTGCAAACGTTCAATTCTGACACACAAAAACTACAAGGCAAATCGAATTAGTGCAATTTACATGTAGTCTTTAAAAGGGGTAAAATTGCAGTTCGCTTTCCACTTAGGTTCCTCTACAATATCAGCTGACATATCGTCGGTATACTGCCAAAAGTGATTAAGTCATAAATGCTATTTCGTTTAAAAACAGTAATAAATTGTAGATATTGACAAAAATGTGGTATGTTACTATACTGTGACACAACAGTACGAAACGACGAATTGACTTTAAACTTGGGCAATTGTTCGTGAACAACATATACATATTCCTAGCATTTTTATAATTTTATCTCATTTTGACTTTGTCACTTTTGGCAGTAAACCGACGATATATCATCTCATTAATCTCAGGTTTGGGGCACCAAATACGTTTCCGCGAAACCTTAACTCTCTGAAACTTTGTAATGTCAATAAAGATAAAGTGAATATCTTGACAATATATAATTGAGGGCACAGTCACCAATGGTTGTGCACAGGGTAAACAGATGTTTCTCATTCGATTAACCTCTTACCTTAGATGTCTGTAACTACCATAGAACGTCAAATTGGCAGTTTTATAAATAAGGCCCAGACGAAGTCGCTGTTAGTGGCAGGGACAAACTTAAGACTGCTTTTCGCATGGACAGCTATAGCTACTTATCCTTCTGCAGAATTAGTTCAACTAGCCTCTTGGACATTCTAACACTTGATGACTGAAGTACCAATCTTGTGTACAAAGCGGTTTTTAAATTAAAGTAAATATTATCAGTTACGAATAATACTCGCGAGCAAAGCCGCGGGGGACTGCTAGTTAATAATAAACTAAGAGTTTGCTGGTGACGTCACAGATTGTGTAGTAAGTCCTGGAAAATATTAACCACTTATTCTTAAATGTTAATACCCCCCCCCCCCCCCCCCCAAAACCCAATGAAGGTAAAGCAACTTAAAATACGTAAGGATGTTCGATACATTTCGTCTAGTCTTCTTAAACTTGACTCAGGGCGAAACAATAGCAACTAAAAAATTGTACGGATAAATCCCTCCCAATATTGGACATTTGATAACATTATGACCAGAGGCTCATTTTACCACTTCGTGATGGCTCTTGGCTGATAACCACATTGAGTGGATAACGTCCCTTGTGATTGGTTAGACGTAGTTCTATCGTAGTGTACACCATTATTTTAGAGGATTGTTGATTACTTTATTCTGTAGTTGCACAAGTACAATCATGTGCTTTGCTACGCGTGTGTACAAGACCAAAACAAAATAAACATAGTCACATTTCTAAACTTAATCACATTTTCAGAATTTATAACAAAAGGTTCACATTTCAAAATAAAATAGCAATTATCCTTTCTTTATTCAGTTCAAGTATGTAATGTAAGGTAAGTGGACTTTACGTCTCGTCGACAGCGAGATCATTATAGATGGTGACTCACAACTTACTGCAATGACAATAGCTGGGAGGGGAGACAGCCATTGCCTTGGTTAAAGAACCATCTCAGCATTCACCTGGAGCGATTTCAGGAAACCATGAAAAATCGACATCAGGATGGCCGGAGCGGGGGATCGAACCCGGGTCCTCCCGAATGCGAGTTCAACGTGTTACCGTTGCGTCACCTCGTTCGGTTATTAATTCATTTCAAGAAAACCATATTACTGATATCAAGACATACGCTGGACATCAGTTTATACTTACATTTTAAAATGAATCGGTTTTGCAAGCAATTGTGTTGACACATTTTACAACAAAGAATGCAATATTTCAAGTAAGAACTATTTTGTAAAACACACACAGATCTTCAACCAAGATGTACAGGCACTTATGTGATTTTCTTGTATTTTCTTAGTTTTCAACGCGTGACTTAGAAGACGGTTGATATGAGAGCTACCTAGCGTGGCCTGCAGTATTTACAGTACATATATCATGGTATTGCCAAAAAAAAAAAAAAAAACACTATTTAAATTTTAGAGATAGTAGTGTAATTCTCTCTCTAAAAAAAGTCAATTTTGGGTTATAACTGTCTTGCTTCAGATGAACGACATCGCAGGTGTGTGTAATGTGTATGTGTGTGTGCGTGCGCGCGTGTTTGTGTGAGTGTTTACACACACACACATAGATGGATGTTTTCTGTTTCTCGCCGAGATACGCGACCTCGTTGGGGTAGTGAACAGACCACTTGTTTCCCACTATACGTATACGGGTTCAATCCTCGGCGGAGTAGTTTCCTATTTTCGTTTGGCGAACACTGCTGACTGCCGGCGGGTTTTCTCGGGGGACTCCCGTTAGCCCCACTCTAGCATTCCGCAGCTACTACATACTCATCTCACATCATATGCGTTCAAAATCTCGTTGACCGATCACCAAATCAATAATTATTATAGTACACTCCATCACATGAGGAAATCTAGAAATATCGGTCGTTGTAGAAAAGACATGCCTTGAAAGGCGTAGAACAACAACGAAGTTAAGCAGCATTTATGAAAACATGCATTAACCTTTCTCTGAAGATATTCATGACTCAGTCTTTCACTTCGATATATTAAATAATTCTGAATGTGTGAACTGATTTCCTGAAATAATAGCATGAAATAATAAAAAAACTAATAAGAACATGACAATGCCAGTATTCGCAAAGAAAATACTGCTAATTTTCAAGCACATAATCAGAACTTGAAAATATAGTCGGTTCGTGATCTCGATGTAAGAGTTGAATATACTAATGTGAAACTGCGCGAGTTAATCACCTACCCAGAGTCCACATTTAAATAACTGCATTTTCGGAATAAATGAAAGAGATCAAAAACACGGCACATTATTTTTAGTAGGCCTCTGCATTTGTTTGTTGCTCCAATTTATTTATTTATTTATTTATTTATTTATTTTTAAAAGCGTTTCCTTAACTTTATATGTTTCAAGCTGCTTCACGAAAAATTAAACTAAAAGTTTTAATGTTCAGTAATATACGTTATTATTAAAAAAAAAAAACACAATAATTGGGAAACTAAAATTTAAAAAAAAAATTCATTAATCATGAATGATTTTATGTAAATAATGTACATAGCTACTGGAGATGTTTTCTTAACTTCGAAAAAAAATTACCACTTATTTGGAAGGGAGGGGGATATATATTTTTATTGCAGTGCACTGAAATTAATCCTAAACTTTTGGGCTTCTAAGTAAAATATTTTTGTTCAAATTTATATTAATTTTGGACCTTGTCCTCGTAATTTCTTCACAACATCCCACACGAGTCACACGACTGTAATGTCTGTATTGCTCAAAAACATGAGAATTCGTTACACTATTAAAAATCGTTCTGGATATGATATGTCTATTCAACCATCATGAAACAATACTCGTTCAGGAATACATCGGCAGTAGAAAACGAGAATTGATGTGTATCTTAAATCAATCACGGTAATAACATCCTGTAAGTATTTCACTAATTCATTTATTTATTTATTTATTTTGCTAAGGCATATTTCCTCAAATCGTAACGCAGTTATAATTCGAATACACATGCACAACCCGCACACTGCATAACTTTGCGCAATAAAGCGTCTAGTATACCATCGATTGTGTGACAGAATATTACGCTTATACTACAAAGTAATTATTTTATTTGACTTGTGTGTCTTAAAAATTTGCTTTTAAGAGTGTCGCCTGGGTGCACTTTTTTTTTTCTCTTAGGAGGCCTAGAAGAACGGAAGCGGTTAAGACGACACAGCACTTGTTACACATTATTCAATTAGAGAATACAGACTGCACCACACGAATCTGTTACAGAACGTGTTACATGGAGGTTAGTCAAAACAGACACATATCCCTTGCCCCGGGATTCGAGCCCAGAACCCCTCGCACTGCAGGTCGGCAGGCAACCGACTACGCAACCAAGTTTCTATTAACATAATAATTTGACATTGTGACCTTAACGTTTTTATCCGGTTTGGGAATACCACACGTTTAGTTTATTACTATGTCTTTTAGAAATTTCATGCAATTTTTCTCGGAATTTAAGACATCTCGGAATCTATAAAGACATTTTTAACATAGACTATTTTCTACTTAAATTTCACCATAGAATCGAGTGAAAGAGTCCGTATCAGCGAATTACCAGACAGCTGTACGTACAGCTTACTTAAGTTACGCAAATAAAAGACGAAAATACGTACGTAATTATAATTATTGATAGTGCTATTCATGAGGCCGGAAAAGTTAGCGTGTTTACTGAACTGTAAGCTAGCCTCCAAGAATATCTGTGAAAACGTGCAGACAGCAGCTGTTTATTAGCTGCTCGCTGACACTGTGCAATGGGACTGTATTCCTTTACAGTTTTATTATTGGCTCAGCAACTTCCAGGAAGTGTCGAGTAAGTCAACGGCCAATTGTGAATGTGATAAAGACCTATAGTTGCTGGAATTCTGGCTTGCGCTTAAAAGAAAACGAGAATTTTTCAGGTCTATAGTTATTCATTTTACACCAAGGTTATCATTTGAAAGCCAGTTTTGCGACAGCTATACGTTTCATGAATATGTTTTAATTCCGTACTAATATAATCAGATTAATCACGTAAAATAAATTATTTCCGCAACTAGGCCTACATATTTTGACTGATGGAGCATTTTGTAGAACTTGTTTCATTTACGAAAGCCCAACTAGTTAATTTTCTCATAAACTCTAATTTTATGTTCTGCGTGAAAGTTGTTAACTTTCAAAACGTTTCTTGAATGACTTAAAATAGTAATAAACCAGCCACGGCATCTAGAATGTATTTTATTTATGCACAGATATAACCCAACTGCTGTAGTATAAAACAGGCCTAACACTTTAATACTAAATGATTTAGTGTTTCTTTTTCTGAAAACAGAAATAGATTTTTTTTGCTTGCTGAGCTTGGGGTTCAACATTTTTTTTAAAATAACATTTTTGTTCGAGAAAAATGTTCGTAGATGATTTTCAAGCTATCATTATCAACCACATAGACAAATAAATTTTCACAGTACAGTAAAAACCACCCCAGGGACGGCCAGAGCAAGGGTAGCAGAGGTAGCGGCTGCTACCTCATTTTTTTAGTGGGGTTGCAAAAAACAAATTTTGCTACCCCAATATTCCACATTGGAAATAGGCCCTCACATCCATCTACACAGGATGGAAAGTAAATCGCGGAAAATCAAGAATAATGCGTATAGGTACCACGCCTCTCTTGCCAATAGTATGGGCGTAATACCACCGTGAAATTTGTGTTCATGAACATGTTAAGTGACGATAATTCAACAACCATTACAAATGGAACGCTGACCTTCCGGATTGAATTCGGATGCATGACAACAAGTATGCAGGGAATAAATTGTGAACACCACCCCATCCCTTGCGCTGGAAACATAGAGTCGCCTCTGTTATTAAGAATGTATTATTGTACATGTAGGCTACGCCTGCAGCTGCCCATCCTAGTGAATAAAGAACCGGAATGACATAAGGAACAAGAAAGCTGCACTGGTCCGAACACGCTCAGACGAACCGTTTCTAAGATACAGGCACTCTAAAGTCGGAGCATTGTGGCAGTGCCGACAGGTAGGTAACCCGTGTAGCACATAGATGGTGACATGCTGGAGCCGTGGATACAGATTGGCGTCAGTCTGGCGACGGCTTCTATCTACTTTCCTCTCACTGAAAGCTAGTAGTTAAGAGGGGTGTGTGTAGACGTTTGCACGGGAATATATACAAATGGGAGATTTGAGAATGAGGTCTGCCCGTTCTCCCGCTCTGACTCTTCTATACGGTCAAGACTACAGCAACTATGTGACATCCTGTTAAGTACTTTGTCAGACGCAATGTTGTGTGCATGTTGGTATTGTTTTGTTTCGTGTTTATTGAGCGCATTAGGGCCAGGTTGACATGCCTAGTAAAAAAACAGTTGGCTAGTGTCGTTTTTCAAGAGGTTAAAAACTAACGGAAATGTCAAAGCAAAGGCGCTGGAGTGTGAAATTAAAAAAAAAAAAACTAGCTATTTTCTCGTTTTTACGGCTGATCTTATTCCACGCGCCTGTCAGAGCTGTTCAACCCGGTTGTCAGTCAGTGTAGTTTATTATAAACTCTTTGCAATACTAATATTTACCAATTATCTCCTAGATAATCTCGTCTTGAATGTCACTTGCGAATTAAGCTGTTTTCCAGATATGACGAGTAAAATATTTTGATTCCAAACTATATAGTTCTGTGAATAACTTTACTTTAAAATTCTAATTTTCAGAGAAGTACTGCAGATGTCTGTACTATTTATTTAATTCCAGGATTAATCATAAAAGTGTTTTGTATTGTAAATTAAAACTGCGAGTACACGTCAAGTACTGTAATATTAATCAGTAGAAATTAGATTCAAGTTTACCAGATCTCTGGACAACAAACAGCTACATGTGTCAAAATTTCACATATCGCATATCAAATCAATTTTATTCAGTCAAGTGAACGAAATTGATGGATACGTATCAATGCATATTTTATTTTATTTTTAAGCTGCAGGATAGTAAACGAACTGTCCTAATATTTCATCTGCTGAGTAGCCCTAATTGCTGTACAATATTGAGCTACCACCACAATAGTGGAATATTTCAAACATCTTATCATAAATGTTTACAACGTTTTCGACATTATTTAGACCAATTTTATAACGCTTTATTTAATTTTTTGTTCTGACCTGATTCAAGCACTTTTGAGAAATAGATTTTAACTTTGACAGTTCACAGAAACGTAGAACTGTAGCCTTATAAGCTTGTCCGTCTGTATGTAAACATTACATCACTTATGGAATTTAGCGTAAAAGGTTCGCTGGTGTTGTATTTCCCTAATATTTAAAGAGGTTATTTGGTGACTTTATGATTATAATACACAAATACGTTCAAGAATAATACAACATTGTCGGTATTTTCACTACAGCGGTCATTTAAAACATTGATTTACAGCAGAACACATCTCGTAAACAAAAGCCAACCTACAGTTTTTTTTTTTTTTTTTTTTTTTTTTTTTTTTTTTTTTTTTTTTTTTTTTATGTTTTACTACTGCCACATTTATATTTCAGTAACCGAATTTGTGGGTCAGGAATAAAATACTGACTTTCTATTGCGCATAAAATGATAGGCCCTACAAAGAATAAAGTAGCTGTAATCATCTATCATCTTTCATACAAAAAAATTACTAGCTTCTTTTCTCTGTGCCCGCTGTGTATCCCTCCTCCATATTAAATGATCAGCATTGCCATGGACATCGCGACTAGTGTTTATACACCAATGGTGCGAGGCCGGAATGTATGAACATTGTACCGGTCCAGGCAGTTCTTTGCCCATGTCTTTTTTTTAAGCAAATATGAATTCGAGGTGATTTGTTATTTGAAAAATTCAGTTATTTTACCGGGCGTTAAGACCTAGAACTTTCTTTGCCTAATTATTTGCCAAAATTTCTGGCAATACATTCTAAAGTGACTAGATGAAGCTGGACGTCCTTCTGGCAAGCCACCCTGCTCCACCGTCATTCCTTTCTCGTATTTCATTGATCACGGTATTTGTAAACAAACTTCGATATAGTTCAGACGAGATATTATTCTGAGCTGTACGGTAGGAACGGTAATCCAGGCATCTGCTGCGCGGTGTTACGTAACAACCAAAAACAAAGACGAGGTGTATAATGCACAGAGTTTACACACTAACAATTTAAATGAGGTGAGCAGAAGTAATGTTAAAAATGGTTTATTCTTACATGTTTTGTATGAAACGCCTTTTTATTCATTAACTGTTTCAGCTCTTATATTTTGTTCGTTAACAAACATATCCCTTTGCAAAACAAACTTTGCATTGCCTGAAATTACAATAACTTCTGTAATAACAACTGCTGTAGAATCCTCTGGCGACGGTATTTCAAAATGGGGTAGTTAGTATCCGTCATACCTTACTCGTAACATGGAACGATGATGCCCTATTACGAAGTGGCGGCGATGTGAAGTAGTGAAACAGTAACACACGGAGAATCCCACTAGCAGTTTACGCCATTTTTCAAAAAGCAAAATTAAAACGACTTCTTCGGTAATCGAGCCCAGAACGCTTGGTGGTAGACCTACGATGCACTAACCGTGCAGACTTGGCAATCTCGTGACTGTTATTTGCTTTTATTCTGCGCAGAACAATATCAAATTACAGGAAATATATCAAAAAAAACTGCATTAAAACAGAATTAATTACTAAATATTCATTTTGTTAGTAGAGGTTTGGAAACGTAGTAAGAATTTTCTAACTGTAATTTGATCTGTAACAACAGTAACGGCGAACTAAGATTAATGCCTAAACAGCTATGAGTAATTATTCTATTCTGAAGTTAGGTTAAAGTTTCATAAATTTACTCAAAAATTCAAGATGGCGATGATCTCTCCCTTTTAAAAGAACATTATATTCCTTGAAAATAAATTACCACTGCAACAACATCAATAACTTGAAATATTCTCGTGTATTACCACGTATGTGAATGTCCGTCGCGTTTCATGTAATTGGCGCATAATTTTAGCTTCAAAATATATCTTAATCGATTAATATTCAGACGAATTCAGACGTTGATCACAGAAGATTAATTTTTTAAAATCGCAACTGCAAACTGCAGGGAAAATCGTTAACCCATGTGCTCACAAATCTTCATCCATTAGGATGGATGCCTGGTTATCTATCTTTTTTCCTGTGCATAATAGACATAATACACCGATGACAAGTGAAGAGGAAGAGTAGAGGGCGTGAAAGAATGAATGCAGTTGCAACAATGGCACACACACACACACACACACACAGTTATATTGAAGCAGGGACGTAGCCAGGGGGAGGGTTGCCAGATATCTCTCCCCCCTTCCCCCAAATGAAAATAAACTGCGTAAAGATAAAAAAAATTGCAGTGTTATATTCACAATTTATGTGCAAAAACTGCTTAAATTGCATCACTTTGCACATTGAAGCCGACATTTTTCCGGGGGAGGGCCCCGGACCCACCTCCTAACTATGTTGTAAAAATTCTCAAGTTGGTAAACTCCCCCTCCCTCGAGCAAAAGTCCTGGTTACGCCCCTGTACTGACGCCAAGCACAGCGTACTTGGCCTTCAGGCGGCTTACCTGCGCGAGTCGTCGCTCTGGTCGCAGCACCGGTTCACCTGCTATGAACCCGAGGGGCCGGGTCCTTTCGTGCTATATATCGCCCGCCGCATGCACCGCTTAACGGTACCTTCGCGCGAACCTGATCCCACTTTCATTATGGCTTGTAGGAAGAAATTACTGATGGGGCGGGGGTCTGTTATGTGACCCGCAGAAGTCAGGCATGGAGAGTCTGCAGGTACACGTTACATGCACGAGTAACCCTATGAGTTATCTCACGATCTGCTTCTTTTATTGTGAATCAGCGACCGTAATCAGCAGAAGACACGCCATGAACCATTTAACAAGTTGAGACTAACTATCTACCCAGTGGAATATACGGGCCGCCAAAAGCGACTTGGTTAATTGGAACAAACTGTACAATAGTGTGAATAGCATTTAATTTGTCACTTAATCGCAATTTTAATTGGTCAAAAAAGTTATTTGTTGCTTTAGTAATATTGCATACACTTAAGGACACACGCCAAAAATACTGTTATAATTTATATAAGCAGCAAACTGTGTACAGACTTTCAAAGGAATTTAACGAATTTTTAGAATAAAACCTATACTCAAATTCATTTTTTTTCTTCAAACATTTAGATATTTCATCCAACTTGGATGACCCAAGCGCTCATATTATCATCATCTTTGCGTGATACAAATACTCACGCCGTTACACTTATTTTCCCAGAGCAGTAGGAGGACTTAGGTATTTTTTACCGCACACTGAGAGTGGTGATACATACACTTGTGTGCAGTAGATCAACGTCTTGAAGCTGGAAAAATGGATTTAGGTTATTTCGCTAACTAAAGATATAATCGGTACCATGGTAATTAAAAAATATATTCGGCTGTAAATATCATTTTAAATAAATAGGGAAACAATTTTTTACAGATTTATGTCTTAGAAATAAGTTCATTTTTTGAGATGCTATGATTTGAAATGGTAATTTCATAGAAGATACAACAAAATTTTAATCCATAAAAATAAGTAAAACAAAAATATTTTTATATAAATATAAGACTTCGATTGGGCCGAACAATAATATAGCATTAGCACACAGTTTAGCGTTCATACATTTTTTTGGTGGGAATATTCGTCTCTAATGATCTAATACAGGAATGACTTACTTGTACTTAATTCGTTGTCTTAGGATTGGGAAAACGTAGAACTAGTCTGCGATCGATAAAACTAATGTTTAGTTGTCTATTTATATGCCTGTCCGTGCAGGCTTATATGTAAAATGTGCACCCTGCCGCCGCACCTCTTTCGCCATCATCCCTCAGCTTTGCGTTGTGTATAGTCCAGTCACGTGATTCACATTAACTGTCGTCCTCAGCATGTGTCTGGAAGTTTGCGTAGCCGAAGGCCGGCCTCTCAGCCAAAAGACGAATCGACGGCAGCTTCCCGGACGCGAAAAATAAATGCCAAAATGAGTGTTGCACAATCGCACGAAAATATTCTGTATTATCTTTGAGTACAAAAGATTTGATAAAAACCAACACTTGCACTTTGTTCAGCCTTATGGCAGTTACAGCTACTTACAGACGTGAGACTTACGGGAAGAAGGGATATGTTTGTTGGGTGTTTTCGCGTCCCGACAAACATCCGCAGAACTACCCTCATTGGAATCCTTTTCGTCTGGGGCGTATGGCCAAGATGTGGTAGGTTGATGACTATCTACCTAGTCAACTGTGTATCCAGTGGCAAATATGAGAGATCTGAAAGGAATCTTGTGCCTGGAGGGAATCCAACAAGTGTGGCGAAGGTTGTATTGAATATGTCAGAACAACCTGATTTTATCCTGACAGCAGTGATGCTGAAAACGATTTCGCAGCGTTGGATGGGTCGCAGGCTCCAGTAATTCTGTAAAGAACTGTCTCGCTTGAAACCGATCCGCATTATCACTGCCGTAATTACGTATTCCGACTTCGTTGCCGGACTTAGTGTAGAAAAGTGTATCCGCGGGGTGATGAATCAAGATACGCTTACCCCTCAGTTAAAATTTGTCTCTGTTTAGTTGGCCATATTTAGACAGTTCCCTTTCATGAGAGACACCTTTGGGCACTGCTGTGAGTTGCTGTTGATTGCTAAAAATAATATGTTTCTTGTCTTTCCTTTTACAGTCAATTTCTTAAGAAGTGAACTAACAAAATATGACGAAATAGGTGTACTTGGAATCTATGCTCATGCTGACTCAGTGGAGGAAAATGACTCTCCGTCGTTAACTGGGGATACTCGGGGGCTACTATCCACCTGGGTGCTATTTGTCGACAGAACATGTACCAGAAGGACCACCGACTGTGCAAATATCGACACTCCGCAGAGTTCACGAACGTTTCTTCTACCCTACTACTTGTTACTGGAAACAGTGGAAGGTGCATGTCTGACCGATGTATGTATGTACATGTTGGTATATGTGTAAGTATGTAGGTAGGTATTCAGTTATGTATATAACTATGTATGTAGATATGTAGGTTGCTATGTAGGTATGTATACATGTATGAATTTAGGTATTTGAACATGTAGGTATTTATTGTAATTAGTTAGGTATGTTGATAGGTAGTTATTTAATGTATACATGTTTATAGGTATTTATTATGTAGGTATGTATCATTTACGTACGAACGTAGGAACGTATGTAGACATGTATGTATATAGGTGTATGTATATATGTATATATATATATATGTGTGTGTATGTGTGTGGTGTGTGTGTATGTGTGTGTATGTGTGTGTGTATGTGTGTGGTGTGCGTGTGTGTCTGTCTGTCAGTCTGTGGGCTTTTCATTACATAATAACTTTCGAACTCATAGATCGAATTTCATCATACTCAGCACGTAAGTAAGGTCATCTTACTTTTGCGTGTTTTTCTTCACGTCTAGTGTTTATTTTCAAACTGGCTATCATTCGACAACTATCTTTAAGACCATAAGACCTAATTTTACAGTTGAAAAGTTAATTACCTGAGCAATGGCATCGGCAGTTTTTAATGAGGCATGGCATGAATAAATACAGATGTTGTGTCGTATTTTCGAAGCCTACTGAAACGATTGCAACCGGATTATATACATCCCGAACTTATATATGTACGATTAAAGTTTGTATACGCACCATTCTTACAAGATTGCACGACATTAATCAATAATTTATGTCGTATTTTGAGAACAATTAATCCGATTGTAACCAGATGTCATAATTTGACTGGTTATCACACAAGCTTCCATTAAAGTTGGATTTTTATTGTTGTATGCATGCAATTTTGGAAGATGGCGCTACATGAACAAATAAAGATTTAGACAGTTCACCATCCAAACTTCCGTATTTGTACGGCTGAATGTTGTAGGTATACTATCTTGTACGATAGCACGCCATATATAAGTGAAAAAAAAATTTTTTTTCGAGAACTACTGGACCGATTATAACTGAATGATTAATGGTAATAGTTCACCATCCAACTTAGATTTAATTACGGTTAAATGTAGAAGGTATACTATTCTGGAAGATTTCACGAGATGTATTTATATTTATTTATTTATTTATTTTATATTTCAAGGACTTATTGACTGACTCTAGACAAATTTTATATTTCCACAATTCATCGTGAAAAAAACTGTTTTTAGTATGGTTTATAGATGTCGATCAGTCATTTTGGAAAACAGCATGACATAAATAGTGTATGTCATGTTTCGAGAAATGCTGTACCGTTTGTGCACAAACTGTATACGTTTCATAGCTTTAGTATATAGGTAAAACAATGAGAAAGGAGGCTCGTAGTTATGCTGGAAACTTATTGTTATGTGGCATTATCAGGACGTAGTTTTAAGTGGATACAAAATAAATTGTACTTAAAAATCTGTTGTTAGTTAATAGTTAATTTTTTATATTACCGTAAAGCATAGAAAATAGAAACATGCCAAAGTATAACAAATAGTCTACGGTTAGGAGCGTCAGTGTTTATACGTTCAGAAGTCGAGTTATATTTTGTGTTGTATTCAAAGCAGAATCGTTGGACATAACATTGTATAGTAATTAGTAATATGGTGACCATCAATTTTAGATAACTCATGTTTGCCAGGCGTCTAAGAGCCATAACCGATATTCACTTCAATGCATCCTAAAAAGAATAATTAATTTAATTTAAATGAAAATGTTCTAAAAACTATAGAATATAACATTGTTAAATAAGAACGGCTTTCCTTTTATGCTTTACAAACTTTAAAACATGTCAGTGATATAATATTTCTGTAACTACTTTTTTATTGTTGGTGACAACCACTGCCCTTGTCACACAGACAGCCAGGTATGTCTCTTACGAATTTTTAACCATTAATCGTTGAAAGGAGGACACGATCAAGGGATCCAATCATATAGTTGTATGCCCGGCTTCTATTCGGAAGATGACCGGTTTAGTCACATACATTATGCTGTGAGGTTTGTTGCTCCCGCGCAGTGTTTTCCGTACCTATTGCAAGAAATTTCCAGCACAGCCTCTTAATGACTGTGTGACTTGTTCAACGCATTTAGCAAGTTGTTACTATTAAAGTTAATCTGAAAGTAGTAACCAGTGATTCGAGTCTAGAACTTGTGGTAACGCCTTTCTAGCGAGTAACTAAACGTTCAACTACAACTGTGAATTGGCAACTACACAACCAGCCTGATAATTTATGTAAAGAAATCGCTTAAGTTATTTGTTTTCTTGGCATTGTCGCTGAGTTGTTCTACGGACAATTCTTGGTAATAGTCCGTTTTATCTCCTCGTCACGAAGGTATTACGACTTATAAAGATTGATCACCGAGAACATTTGTTGTAGTATACCTGTGCGTGTACGCATCTTACGTCTATATACTTTCAATTTCATGATGTCTGCTTCGCGATCGTAATTAGATAAACCGCAAACTATTGATCCAGTGTTGTGTACAGCTTAATGATACAAAACAAGGGAAAGGGGCGTAAAATAAATATGTGACAAAATTAAATTCTACATATGCCTACATACACTTTTACACACCTACACACACAGACAAATGTATATACGTATGTGTGTGTGTGTGTCCCTAAAAACTTTTGAAGCCGTAGGCCGAATTTCATCAAACTTGGTACACATAATATTTATTATAGCCTAACTTTATATTCGTGTATTTTATTCGTGTCGTATTCATATTTTCCAAATAGCAGCCATTTAATTAATTTTTGACCATAGTTTTCTGAGAACTTATTTTTCAGAATTTCATCAAACTCGTTACACATATAGTACTTAACAAGGCGACTTGGCATCATTTATGTTTTGTGTTCACGCCGTATTCGTTTTTTCAACATGGCGGCAATTCAGACTTTTTTTTATTACACGAGATATCTAAGGAACCATTTTTTAAAGAGGTTACCAAACTAAAGCATGTGTATGTGATGGTGTGTGTATTAGTGTGTGTGATAGTTTGTGTTATTCACACTATCTCCCTGGAATGCTTAAGAACTGTTTCACATGAATAAAAAGGCTACCGACGCTGACCAGTCCGTAAACAGGTATATCATTATGTTTAAAGGCCTCCTGATTCCATTCCATATTTTAGCGACAGCAGGGTTGTATTTATAGCTACATAATATTGTTAACCACTTGGACACGACTTCACATCCGTACAAATAATTATCAACTGACTTTATGAATATCTCAAAATTTGCTACTCGTATCGAGGGAGACTAATGTACAATAAAAATAGAGAACAGCGTCTCTGGCCACAAGCGTTGGTTAGGGCAGGCGATGTTGGCCGTGAACTGTAGCTCGGGCAGGATGACAGCATTTTCCCACGCGGCGGTCACCGCGTCAACGCTCACATCTATTTTACATGTCATTACATATGACCTAGTTTAAGTCTTCCACTCTGCCAAACGTGTAACAGCCTTTGCTCTGTTTCCTTTTCTTATATTTCATCATTTTAAAGTATACACAAGCTCCTTGATATTTGCAGTTTGGAAACATGCTGTGTCTTAAGGTGCGGCTGTCCGAGTGAACGTACGTTACGCATTCGAGGCCTAGAAGTATTGACGCGGTAAGGACGGGACGTTACGGTTTCACAATCCTGCAACAGCGCATCACCAGAATGATATTTATATAGTATTTCGTAAGAAGAACCATAAGACAGAATACAGGGTGAGTCGGGAGGAAAGTTACATGCTGTGAGGGGTGATAGTACTGGTGATTCTGAACAAAATGTTTCTAATAAACATATGCCCATTTCTTAACCGTTTCAGAGAAACCTAATGAAAACAACAAGGAACGGGATATGTGCAGGTGACTGTAAATCACGATAATGTTATAGTATGTTTTGTTTAATTGTGTACATTTCCTCACAAAACATGTTCAACCACTCCACCACCAACTTCAATGCATTTTGCTGCTATGATAGACAGCTGTTGTGTTGCTGATCTCAGCTCATTAGAGCATGCCGACATGATGTTTGTATAAGGTTTCTCCCATGGGAGCAAAATGCATTGAAGTTGGTGGTGGAGTATTTGAACATGTTTTGTGAGGAAATGTACACAATTAAACAAAACATACGATAGCAGTATCGTGATTTACCGTCACCTGCACAGTTCCCGTTCCTTGTTTTCATTCGGTTTCTCTGAAACGGTTAAGAAAAGGGCATATGTTCATTAGAAACATTTTGTTCAGAATCACCAGTACTATCACCCCTCAAAGCATGTACCTTTCCTCCCGACTCACCCTGTTTTTGATTATTATTAATTTCATAAATAACATGTTACCTACTAGTAAGCATACTTTCCTCAATGTTCCAACATATTAACCCAAAAGTACTAATTATAATTTGACAACGTAACAAATTTGTAGACAATGGGTCTATATGTTCGAGAAATATTACATTCAATCGTTATTAATTCATGTAGCGCTATCTTCCAAAATTACAGGCTTACAACAATAAAACGTTCTTAAATCAAAACTTGAATAACTAAAGGTCAAAATGTACTATTTGGCTACTATGGATCAAGTATGTTATTTTTCAACGCTTCATGCAGAGGGGGGTGGGGGATTGCAAACTAAAGAAGAATTTTAGACATACACCGTTGCAGCAATTGCGTATGTCCAAAATACTTTAGTTAGTATGTGTTCACTACTGATAACTACAAATATAAATAATTGCTTAAATTGAGCTGCAGTGGACTGTATTTCCCTTTTATAATAATATAAACAACATTCGCTTGCTTTTCCAAAGAATAATCAAAACAAAACATACACTTTGAGCTCAGATAATATGAAGTTAACATAGATTATATACATGTGTCCCAACATTGCGCCCACCTAGAATGTTTACATTAAGAAATGGTAAACATTATATATTAAACAATAAAAAGCACATTTATGCATGTTTGCCTAATAAAGCTATTCTTTGTAAAGAATAATAGTTCAGCAGTTTGAAAAATTGTCATTGGCAATATTATACAAAACAAAACTGTTTGAGTCGCAAGAGCCGTATCACAGTCACTTTGTCATTACGTTTACGTAACTGGTACACACTTTGTCCTCCTTTGCTGGTCAACTTCTAGGCATGACTTCTCAGGCCTTCCGCCCACCTTGAGGAGTTGTCTTCCATCTAGGAATGGATTTAAAATTTGAGCATTTAGTGGAACAGCTTCTCGGGAGATAATATCAGCTGTGCCTTTCCTTGAACTGACATAACCCTTGTTTCCGATGTTGGTGAGTCGCTTCACTTCTGAAACTCGATTGGCTACAAATGGTGATTCTTCAATTGACCAAAATTTTTCTATTTGACTGTGCAATGTATCTAATTGAGTGAAGTATGTATGACTTGGATGCTGCTTACTTTCCTTCACATAAGCATGATGTATATCCTCCAGATATAATGTATCCTAGCTTTGTGTTTTGCAGGGTAGGCAATCCCTATACTTCCCATTTTCAAGAATTTCAAAAAACATTTCAGCTCCTATGAGTAAATCAATTTCGCCTGGAGAATGAAACGAACTGTCTGCTAACTTCAATTCCTTTGGAATATTCCATTGCGAACAGTCTATTCGTACAGCCGGCATCTGTCTTGTTACGTGAGGGAGGATAAAACATGTCAACCTTTTCTTGTAGGAACTGTGCCTAGAACAAAGCTCAATGTTAATACTGTGTGTTGTAGTTCTTACTTCATTATTTATCCCCTTGATACTTACTTGATTTTTTATTCGTTCTAGCTGCAGACGTTTCGCCATATTTTCACTAACGAAGTTTGACTGAGAACAACTGTCGAGGAGAGCACGGCAGGAATGTAATTCACCTAAACTGTCTTTAACAATTACTTGCGCAGTTGCTAACAAAACATGCGACATTGTAGTATTCTTCGTTGCGCTATAAATACCTTGAAACATACAATTTTCAAAGGACACTGGTTGTCTATGCAACAATGTGGTGTCATTTACCACATACCTTGCATCCTCTGGATTTGCACTGTTTGATCATGTGTTTTGTACTCAAACAGTTAATATACAACTTATTACCTTTAACTAATTTATATCTTTCTTCGTGACCGAAATCTTTGAATCTCGAGCAGTTGTGAATCATATGAGAGTCGCTGCAGTCCACACACGAGTCACTTGTATGTGTGGTGACGAATGTGTCGAAGTGACACTGGCTTTTACTTGGTATCTGATTTCCGTTAGCAGATTTATAAGGCTCTGTTTTAGGTTTCAACTGGAGTCCTCCAAGTGCATTACATTTGTGATTTATGAATGCAAACAATTGTTCTAGTGTTGATAGAGTCTTATTGCTCGCGGAGTGGAGTTCCCATTAAAGTTTGGTTTTACTATCTAGCCTCTGAACAACTACATAAATTATTAATGCGTCCCATGTGTCGATTTTTTGTTTCATACTTTGCAGTGCCTTGAGATTAGTTTTAGTTGTGTCAAGCATTTGTCGCAGTTGAACGACATTTTCTGTTGAAATGAATGGTTGCTTCATTATATTATCTATATGTGTTTTTCATTTTGATACCTCTCTATAAGCAAATCACATGCAATTGAGTAGCCACTCTCACTTATCTTTATGTGTTGAATGACTCGTCTTGCATCGCCTTGAAGTGCAGATAATAAGTAATGAAATTTTTGAATAGGTGGTATTGTTATGTTATCGCCTACCAGTGACATAAATGTCTCTTTAAAAGTAACCCAGTCTTGAATATCACCACTAAATTGTGGTAGTGACAATGGCGGCAGTTTAATTTGAACTGCAGGATCTTGGTGTAATTGGTTAGATTCATTTTTGTCAGCTTCCTTCAATTTGCGTTGTAAAAAACCTTGCAGCCTACAGTACCTTTCTTCCACATCAGCACGCT
Source organism: Medauroidea extradentata (assembly GCA_003012365.1). Taxonomy (NCBI): domain Eukaryota; kingdom Metazoa; phylum Arthropoda; class Insecta; order Phasmatodea; family Phasmatidae; genus Medauroidea; species Medauroidea extradentata. The sequence continues at coordinate 4,424 of PNEQ01125735.1, read as the reverse complement.
CTGTTTCACATTCTACTGATTCAATCAAATCATCTAATTCATCTTGTATTACATTAAAACGTGTCCACTTTTCCTGCAATAAATTTAATCTGACTTCTAGCTCGTTAGGTTTAGGACTATGTTCGTAACACTCAACAAAGGCTTCTACTCTCATGAATGCTGCCTTAATTGTTCCGCGAATGCGACTTAGGTTCTTTACCTTCGTTTCCATGACGAGCCTTTACGATATTTAAAACCGTGAATGACACACACAGAATGCTGATCGTTGTCTTACCTTTAAGTTAATTATGCTTTTCAGATTTCAGAGTTCAGCGCCGGTCAGCCATTTGCAGTTGCTTCTTTTTTGCGTCTTTGCATGAATAACGCCACGATCACGCTGGAAACGTTTACTTATGTGTCGCAACATGAAAACAGTTTTGCGGAACGATATAAACACAAATTGCGTAAGAAATCCGGCCCGGAGGACCAGTATGAATAAATTAGTTCCTGAAATATGACAAAAAACTTTATGTATTTAAACACGTTGTGCAAGTTCACAAAATGGTGTACATAACAAGAATTAACTATAAAAAATCAAAGTTGTATTACTGACGTATGTTTGCAGGTACCGAGTTTAGTAAAATTTGGTTTGCTGTCAAAAAAGTCATTTGTTGGAGACATACATACATACTCTACGTTTCCTAGAAGGAATGTAATCTAAAACGTGTTTCTCAACAAAATTTCACATTCGTCGGTAAATTTTTAAGAATAATACCACTATTTGTGTTAATATTTTACATTTTTAAAGCAATCATTAGAACATTCATACGTTTTTCCTCGTACCAAGAAGCTTGGCTTGCCAAGTCGACAACCTTCAGTCGTTACAATTCCGCAACACAACAGCTTTAATTTCAAATTTTAGATGTCTCCATTATCATCAGCCTTGTTTCTGGCAACCACACGAAAAAACCAAATTGCGCAACAATAATTGTTTACTGAAAGTCTTATAACATACGCAGATTATAGCGGGACAACTTGCAAAACTCCTTGTTTTTTGCCCATCTTCATAATCTGCGGTGTTGGAGGGAGTAAAAGGTGTTAAACTGGTCAGAGGAGTGAAAGCCTACGTTTACACAGCAACACAAATGAATGGAAAAAACCCGCACCTTACATCAGAAAAGTCACTAACGACATATTGTATGATTTTCACATCACACGGAAGATAAAATGTATCTTTAATATTCCTTTTTTATATCTCCCATTCCAAATTTGGAGGACTTCAGACCCTAATAATACGGCAGCAAACATAAAATGTAGGTAATGTTTGGAAATAGTCACATTTCAGTACTGTAGTTAGACGAAAAGTTTTACATGGGTAGATTACGACGACGATGATGATGATGATGATTGTGACGATGATGATGATGATGACAAAGACGATGATGATGACGACGATTATGACGATGATGAGGACGATTATGACGATGATGAGGACGATTATGGCGATGATTATGAGATGATTATGAAGATGAAGATGAAGTACTCCATAGAAAACAATCTTGTATCCAATTTGTAAGATTTGATACTGAGAAATTATTTCATTCTTGCAAATTTTAGTAATTACCGTTATCTATAAAATAGTACTGGCAAGACTAGAAAACAATTTGTAACTGTCCCACGAAAGTTCTCGTATGTAATGTTACTAAATAAAAAACACATTATATGATTTATTTTCCACGAGGCTACTACATCCATCAACGCGCGTTGTGGATTAGTCGTCTTCCTCTACCAATGAGTTCTGTAACTACATTTTATGTTTCAAACTGACAGCATATGGGCACATAGCGTCACTGGTGCATTATGTTTCATATGTTTTGTCTTAAGAAGTAAAATTTCGTTAATGTAGTACGTAAATGGTAAGCATACAGTACCGCTCAACTATCTTCAAAGTTTCTCATTTAGTATATTTGGTCGTTAACTTGACTTATTCTAGTTAGATCCGAGTTTTTGAAGTAACTTAACGCCAAGGTCTTTACTTAATATTTAAGCAATCGGTTTTTGCTACGATTTTTCGAGAGCTGTAAGGTACTGCATGGTATTTCAGTTTTGACCTCTGCCAAAAATACTTTCATAACACATTTCTATACGCCTTTATGGTTCAGCAACAGTTTTATATTTCCTCGCTTCTCTGTATTGCAATAGTGTACACAAGTACTTCGAACTTGACCTTGCAAATGTACAATTACATGTACGATTTACACTTAGAAGATGCCCTACAATAAAATAATTGTGTAAGAAACTTCTAGTTGATTAAGACATGTTTTGGTATACCGGTACTGTAATATTAATCCTTGGTATAACATATGTGAAGTGCATAGATCTTATATTTCCTGCCATGAAAAATTGACAGTAAAACATAATAATATTAAAATATGAAATCACACAAAGCTACACTGAATTTGCGTACATGAATAAAGAGTTGTCATTATTTTTTTAAAATTATTATTTATTTTTTGGTTTACGTGCCGTCGAAGAGGATCACGGGGGGAAAGGGGGTAGGAGTCGGTCAGGACTTGTTCTTAGGAACCATCCCAGCGTTCGCCTGGCGTGGTTTTGGAGAACTCTGGAAACCCGAAATCAGGATGGCCGGAGTCGGGGATCGAACCCGAGTCTTCCCGAATGCGATGCGAGTGTTTTACCTCTGTTAACGTAACACCAGCGCTGCTGATCAGGCTTTTGGCAAGAAGAGAAAAGGGGAGGGGGGCGATGTCCCCCTCCTCCCCTACCCTTTTTGAGTAAACTTGAGAGGGTAAATTATGTATCTCATCCCCTGCTTATCTTCCCAAGTTTACATTTCAGAGTGGCATTTGTTTATCGGTAGGGACACGAGTTCGTGGTGAAAAAGAGTTAATATACTGGTATAATGGTTTCGATGTCTTACGTACACATATACAGCTCTGCTTCACAGTCAGTGATTGGATGTTTTAACTTTCACTTGCCTTGAGGTTCTACTGGCTAATCACAGACGTATGGTGTCACAGTAACCTTATCCTGAGTGCTGCAGTCGAATGAGAAACGTGTCTGAGCAAACGACACATAGCCAATAACCTTGAAGCACGGCTGACGATGTGCACGTAAGTCATTGAAACAAAAGGATGCAAGAAATATTTCGTGACAAACTCGTAGTCCTATTTATATGTGATTGCTGACGATGATCACACTCAAAAGTTTCAAATAATTACATAGCAAGAGAAGAGAGAATTTTTAATATTTCAGTTAATTTATCTTCAAGTAGCGGTATTATGCGGATGAAGTGTGCAATTGCTGGTTTGTTTTGTAAAATGCTTTGCGCAATTAGTTGCTTGTCAGACCATACTTAATTAATTAATAGGGTAAAAATTAATAAAATAAGATTAATGAAATGTTTACCGAGCGAGGTGGCGCAACGGTAACACGCTGGACTTGCGTTTGGGAAGACTCGGGTTCGATACCCAGCTCCGGTCGTTTTGATTTCGATTTTTTTACAGTTTCCCGAAATCGCTCCAGGCCACGGTCGTAGAAGAACAGGTCAGGACACTCGCCTATCTAACAATGTATTTTGCTTGACCCCCTTGTTGTTTGGCTGTAGTTCGTCAAGTTACTGAGAATGTCGTACTTTTTGGCGCTGTTTTCCGGGCGGTCGGACTCAAACTCCGTCCATTTTTTTTCCATTGTTAAATTTATAAAGTAAATAAAGATTGCTGGGGCCTTTTCTTAAATTTGTGAGCGAAGAAAGTGTTTCACAAATTTATAAAAAAAAAAAAAATACGTTTTGATAAATTGTTTATCTTAGCGGAACGGAAGTGGGCGGAGTTTAGTCCGACCGCCCTAACATCAGCGCCAATATAAAACAAAATTCTCGGTAACTTGGTGAACTACAGCCAAACAACAAGGGTGTCAAATATCCAGGCGAGTGTCCAGACCTGTTCTTCTACGGCCGTGCTCCAGGAAAATGCTGGGACGCTTCCTTAACAAAGGCCATGACCATCTCCTCTCCCAGCTCCTGTCTTTGTTCCAAGTTGTGTCGCCGTCTTTGATGACCTCGCTGTCGACGAGACGTAAAGCCCCCTTACCTTACCTTAACTTTAATGAGATATTTAATATTTTAAAATCATAAACATTAGAACTCAAGCCAAATGTATTACATTTATTTTAAATATAAAAAGTAACTAACCGGCATCTCAACAAATCTCGATATTACCGTGTGGGGTACACGCCATTTACCCGAAAACCGTTTTCCCGAAAGCGTCGGGTAAACGACTTTCGGGAGAGTGAATTTCGGGAATATGAATTTTAAGGAAAACTACTTTCGGTAAAACGACTATTTGGGAAAATAATTTTCGGTAAAACGACTTTCAGTGAAGTTGAAGGTGATGCTGAAAAATTCGGTGAAATGACTTTCGGTG
>PNEQ01125734.1:0-38070 GCA_003012365.1 Medauroidea extradentata | reverse complement strand
TCCATCTGGAACAAACTGTATAAAGATTCATCTGCACCATCAATAGTCTCTGTCTGCTCCGATGTCTTAAATGTGGCTGATTTTAAATGTTCTTTCCTTTGCTGCTGCAACCTTACATTATCAGCTCGTTTCTTAGTTAAACAGGCACGCACCAAGTGACCTGACTTCTCACAGAAAAGACAAACTGTCTTAATATGTCTACACTCATCTGGATCGTGGTCCCCCAGGCACCTCCAGCATGGTTTCTTTGTGTATCTGTATTCTTTTGTGGCTTGTTGCTCCTGAATTCCTGTTCTCCTAACATGTACATTTGATCCTTGAAACGGTTCGCGCCTTTCTTCTCTTATTACTTTAAGGTTACTCTTTAGTTTGTGTACTCACTCACGCACTTTCTCAGAACCTCCCCGGATATTCTCAACATTCTTCTCTGTAGTCTCAATTGCCGTTGCTAAATCTACCGCCACTTTAAAAGTAAGCTTCTCTTTAGAAAGAAGTGCGTGTTGTACAGTTTTGTCTCTGACTCCGCACACTAACCTGTCTCTCAACATCCTGTCCAAGGCAGGGAAATTGCAGTGGATCGATAACTTCCGCAGTTCAGCTACATACTGTGATACAGTCTCTCCCTCACCTTGGTCTCTCTTATGGAACCTAAACGATTCCACAACCTCGTTTGGCTTTGGATCGAAATGATTTTCAAGTGAGGTAAGAACTTCCTTCAACCCAACTTCGGATGTAGACTTCGGAGCTATTAACGACGTTACCAGTCCATACATTTCTGTACCTGCAACTGTGTAAAATATCGCTCGTTGTTCCTCTTCGTTCTTTCCTTTATGTGCAAGAAAATAAAACTGTAGACGTTCTGAATAAATTTTCCATGAGTCGCGACCTGGCACGAACTCGCCAAACGTCGACATTTGCTCCATTACTTCCCGGTTCTAGATAAAGTCAAAATATAATTAATAATTAGTACTTATATTTTCCTCGTCGCCACTTTTATGTACATTCTGACTGCTTTATTTGCTACAATTTACATATATATCTTTTACCAGTTTTAGTGCTACAATCAATGTCAGCCATAGAATAATATAATTACAAACATTAATACTAACACTAAATAAGCAAAACATTAATATTGTCACTGGTACCAACACCATACTAATACATATAACACAATATACCACACTGATCCTTTTGGACTGAAATATCATGACTGTATTATATGGGGGTTTATTGGGGTTAAACGATAGTTGTAGATAAACTGGCATTTGCCCTGCTAGAATAGCAGGTACTCGGAATATAAAATCAGTTACAATGAGTTAATATTAATTAAGGAGGAGAGCGCAACATTGTTAATTATTATTAATACATTAAATTAAGTGGAGGGTTGCTAACACCTAACTACTGTTGATCTGATGATTTTACCGAAGCTGGACTGATGAAGTCGACGGCATCGACGAACGAGCACGCCCCTGCCGGGACTCGACCCCCGAGCCCCGGAGGAGAACTGGACTGCTGTTGATAGGATGAGTGTTGGCGGACGACAGACCTAGTATACTGGGTAACAAGGCGTTATATCAGCGTGTTTGTCATCATTATTGGGACAGTACGGAGGGGGTGATGCGAGTGGCTGTCTTCTGTGGTTTCCCAAAGCTGGCCTAATTGCAGCTCGAACATTTCACGATGTCCGGACTGCTTGGCCGTATCATAAAGCCCGGTACACGCTATCCATATTTCAGTATATAATTCCGTACCAAGTTCTGTGCAAGTATCTCTGCGACAGTGTGTACCGCAACTACGCTGGTGCCAGACAGAATTCCGTACTTAATTTCACTGATAGAGCCCGTCCTATTTTTCATCGTATTGTATGGTAACGTGCATGCACAATGCACACTTTTAGCCTCGGAGTATGCGACGTAAGCATGTAGCGTTCCAAATGTGATTTGAATAGATGTAAAATTATTCTTTCCTGCTAAACAATGACTGCCAGAATTATGAGAATCTAAATAATGCAAGATAGTGTAACTTATTTAGGAATCACATGGGGGTCTTGGTTGTGTAATAGTTTTCGGGAATTTTACGGTTATACGTTACGGATTATAGCAACCAATACCATAAACATATTTTTCTTCTTTATGTACCGAAAGTTGTTAGTAAACAGAGATAGTATGTACGCAACACAGAAGTTTTGCTACATAATTCTGGTATAAAATCGCTATCGAAGTTTGTGAAGACAGGTAAGCAAGGAATTGTGTAGAGAATTAAGCACAGTGTAAACCGGACTTAACATAACGAATCTCACCGCGAAGAACACATTGTGGGGCTGACTTTTTTTCGCAAAAGAAAACTTAATAGCCATACATAACATTACAACTTAAGTTTAAATATCTTTCTCCACTTACCATATTATTTGCCCTTGTGTTCATGCTGTGTTGGTACCATCATGCAGACACTTCATTCCTGCCAAATGTTAAGATTTATTGTTCTCCAAAACTGAACTTCGCAATATAGAATGTGTAGCAACAGCAACAGTAAACACTGAATAATATGTTTCTGTACTAATGAAAGATTATTTTATGCATGGCAACCAAATTAGTAGCTGCTGTTGCAACAAATTTTTTAACACGTTGCTGTCCAAAATTTTATATTATTTCGTTTACCGAAATTATTAAAAATCACATTTCATGTAAATGTCAGACGTGCTTTCTTCTCTGGTGAAATAGCCTGGAGATTGGTTCTAGCTTCGGCATTGTAAAATTAGTCGGATAGATAAATAAATGAAAACAATTTTTACGCAATTTTAGTAAGAAATTATTTTGTGTGCGTTTAGTATTTCTCACCCTGAAAATGTCGTGTTCTAACACGTCCGATTGCCCCAAACTCGCTGTTTTGTAGAACATTAATTGTGAATTCTGTTTAATATATGATAACGAATTTTTATTTTCAGAAAAATAGCAAATGCACGCAATTGCGTTGTTCCAGGAAACCAGGTTGGACAAAAAACTACAAACGGGACTTTGTTCAACACTTGGAGCAGTTACGGAATGAAGGGGAGGGGGAAACGGGAGATCCTCGGGAAAACCCGCCGATCAGCGGCATTGTCCGGCACGATTCCCACATGCGAGATTCCGGGGACCGACCCCGCCGAACCCGGATTGCCTTGGTGGAAGGCGAGTGGCCTGACCACTAGGCCACCTCGGCCCCTACTCACAAACAAGAGTTATTAGCCCAGATAAGCTTCATTAAGTGTGTGCACATGCATATACATACATATATACGTACATACTAGTTGTTGCCCGCGGCTCTGCTCGCGTATAATTTGGCCCTCGAAAAGACGACACATTTGAAACACTGGAAGTTGACGTAGTACGCGTCGGTTTGGGTCTTAGGCCCTCATCGTCACACTTGCGTTGACGCCTTCTAAGTCGGACCTTCAACCCTTTTTATGTTTCTGGGGCCCGGTGCCTCCCGATCGCAGCGTCATATAGTGGAGTTATCGAGGAATAGATATCGTGAAAATATTCTCCGTGTTCAAAATTCTGTGTGTACCAATTTTCATTGCTGCGGGAATATTCATTGCTGCGGGAATTTATAATGTTAGTATGTATATATATATATATATATATATATATATATATATATATATATATTTGTGAATTTTTACGATAATTTAATAATTATTCTGCTATTCGGGGCAGAGTCGAATCAAAAAGTCAGAGATCATTAAAACGGTCCAGCCGTTCTTGAGTTATAAATAGACTAAACCAACTTTGTTTTATGTATATACAGAATGGGGCTGAATTCGACCGATAAACTTCGGGAGGTGATTCCTTATGAAAAATCAAGTAGAAAATATACGGGACACTTTGTACCTAAAACTAATATTAAGGGCGGTATAATCTTGGAAAATTTAAAGTGTATTTTTGTAAAATAATGAGAGTCATTTAATAATGACAATTTGAGCATTGTTTTATACCACTGGGACCTTGAAATAAACATTAGAACCACATCGATACCTTGCACCCTAATACGAAATACTAGGGTGGCTATCCCATATATTACATACCAGTTTTCTACCATCAGGAATTACGAACTTTTAATGTGTTTTTCTACTAGAGAAGTACGTCAGAAGTAAAGAAGTTCACCTTGTTGTAAATGCGTAGGACCAACCATTTTCGTGTAAAATTCGTAAAAAGAGTGGGCTGCAATAAGAGAGTTCTTACTACGTAGGCAACACGGCTTACACGTTTGAATGGCTGGCTGCCGTACCAACTGCTATGACTGAGGGATGGGAGAGAATGGAGGCCTAACATCTCATCAACAGCTAAGATCATTAGATACAGTAACACAAAGAACGGAACAATGTCACAGAACCGGGAAAGGAATCGGCCATGACCAATATCAAGGGATTCAACCCCTCATTCGCCTGGAGTGATTTCGGGAAACCATGGGAAACAGGAACTAGGACAGGCGGAGTCGGGAATCGAACCCGTAGATTCTCTACTCATTGGTTGTTCGGGTCAAACCTCTGTCAAAGACAGTGAATCTTCCACGTATGGTTATGAATTAGCTTTAAGCAATGGTTACTGTAAAATCAACAACAAAATTTAGTTATTCTTTAGTAGACATAAATAAAATAAAAATTTTCTTACTTCGTAATCGAAGTTCGCGCCACGTTATTTGGTTCGTAAATTTTATACGCTTTCCTTTAGTGTGCTTCGAGTAGAAATTGTAAGGAAACTTTAGTGTCCCGTAGACCGTTTTGCGAAAACAAAATTTTTTGCTGATTTTTTTATTGTACTAATCCATTTGTTTCTTCATTCTGTAATTATCTTCACCTACTATTCTCTTACCACAATCACAAAAAAAATTCTTCCTGCGTAACAGATAAACTCAACATTCTTCCACACAGGACCAATTTCTTTTCCAGTTCTTTCTCTGACAACGGCTGCCGCCTCTGGAACAGTTTAGAACAGCAACATACGCAAGTAGAGTCCCTGCAACCTTTAAAAGTTCTATTTATAAACATTGCCTCCGTCTATCTCACCTGTGATTTACTTGCAAATAACATTTTGTGATTGTTTTTGTGTTTGTGTGTGTGTATGAATGTTTTCATGCAGTAATTTTTTAAATTTGTAAAATGTTTTTCCCCTTAATTATTAGTCTAAAGCTGAGAAAAATTAATGTTTACCACTTTTGTCTATAACGATTTGGTTTTTATGTTTTGATTTAATTGCCAGAGAGTGGTTTAGTGGAATAAAAGGCAGTTTTGTCTTAACTACCCCACCAAACATTAAGTCAAATAAAATAAAATAAACCTTAGAAATTTCAGTACTATGCGAACACTCTTTCGTTGCAGAGTAGGTTAGCAAGGTTTACAGACGGATGTCAAAATACTTAATTTTACCATGTTTCTATTAATACGCTTTCTTGTTTGTCTGTACAAATTTTGCAATGTACAGTACTGCAAACTAACTTCCCGATGAGCTAGAGATTTGAACTGTACACATAGTTTTGAACTGGAGGACAATGTATGAGACGAAAACAGTGTGAAGTAATAATTTTAATAAAAATTACAGTTAAATATGTTTTTAAATAAAAAATTTATATACCGCGTTTTTAAAACTAAAAAGTACAAAACAATTTCTCCTAGCCTAATACAGAATTACAAATACTGATTCCTAACACCTGTGACGGTGTCTAGATGACAGCGGATAGCAGGCAACGTTTCTGCTTACGACGTATGATTTTCCCAAGTGGAAAACAAATGGACATATCCTCGCATAGCACATATTTGTGGGTTATTGGTAGGGACTGGAAAATTTCGCGATTTCAATTACCTGTAGGCTAGAATCTATTGTACTATACATACTCAAGCCCTGACTGTTTGTCCACTAGCTGCTACTCAGTGGAACAACAGACAGTGACCGAATATACAGGCCTTAAGTACGCATAGTACAATGGATTATAGCCTACAGAACGTTGAATTCGCGAAATGTTCCAGTCCCTAGTTATTGGATGTTTACCTGGTATTTGTGTGCGATGGTGTGGATTCTAATGAAGTGCACAAATGTTTAAATATTATGCGAATTTTAATAACAACGTACTACTGCAACCACTGGCGTGCTTCAGTGTTCCCAGCTCCAGGCAGATAGTGTGTTGTTTGACTTTCGCTGTGACGTGGTTTCAGAAGGGAAATTGTGATGCAGCAGAGGACGGCAACTCAGCAGTGTTGCTAGGTAATTTTGGAGAAGCTTTTGGTCTTCTGAGCTCTAATCACCGATGCGCGACGTGTGTTTACAACCGACTTTTCTTTTAAAGCTGGATTCCACCACCTTCTTCAGAAAGTATGGGAATAAAAGGATTACTATATAGAGTGTTACAAAAAGGTACGGCCAAACTTTCAGGAAACATTCCTCGCACACAAAGAAAGAAAATATGTGATATGGACTTATGTCCGGAAACGCTTAGTTACCATGGTAGAGCTCAATTCCTTACATATCGTTAAATGTCATCGCAAAAAGAAAAAAAAAAAAAACATTTCGTACAGACGCTGTTCCAGTTACGCAATGGAATGTTTCGTTAGAATGTACGTTACTTCCTAGGTTCACCGCCAGGTGGGCGACGTGACAGAAGGTAATCGGACTGCATTGCTTGCGTTGCCTTGAACCTAGGAAGTAAAGTATATTGTAAAGAACCAATCCATGGGGTATTTGGGACAGTTTCTGTACGAAGTGTTATTTACGACGACATTTAACGAGATGTAAGGAATTGAGCTCTACCATGGTAACTAAGCGTTTCCGGACATATGCCCATATCACATATTTTATTTTGTGTGTGTGTGGAATGTTTCCTGAAAGTTTGGCCGTACCTTCTTGTAACATCCTGTATGTAGCGTGATTTTTTCTGGGTTCGGTAGACAGGTTTGGGGAATGATACTGCTAGTTTTAAACTAAGTACGGTATAATTATGGTTAGGCACGAAGTGGGTATGATGTTAGGCATGGTAGGTTGCATTATAATAATAATTATTATTATATGATACTGAGAGGTATGTAGCGTGATTTTTTCTGGGTTCGGTAGACAGGTTTGGGGAATGATACTGCTAGTTTTAAACTAAGTACGGTATAATTATGGTTAGGCACGAAGTGGCTATGATGTTAGGCATGGTAGGTTGCATTATTATAATAATTATTATTATATGATACTGAGAGCTGTGTACCTTGATTCGTATTAAAGCTTCTTAGTTGTGCCATTTGTTAAGCGGTAGGAAGTTAAGTTTTCTACATGTTTATGATACTTTTGCAACGCCTGGACCAATTTTTATTTTCACTTGTGTTTACAGATGTTTGCGAAGAAATTAACCCTAAAATTTTAATGGTTATGCAGGTTAAGATTTCCCAGAATTCGTGGTACTGTAGGTATGGTTTGTATTGCCAGAAAATGAGTGACCTCTTTAAGGATGTTCAAGTGCGATAAAGTCATAATTTTATATTTATATGAAATATTGTTAGTTTTGTAGACGATACTTGTGAGTATATTTTACTCTTACGAAACAATTTTAGTTCTCATAGTTTTCTCATAGTGGTGCGTCTAAGTCAAATTTTGCTTGTTATGCTGCCACGCAAGTAGTGAAAACCAACTGACCTACTTAAATGAAATAATTCTCTGTGAACTAACGTCCCATAAGCTATGCGATGAAACATTTAAAAAAGAACCTCAAGGTTATATTTTGAATTTTAAAAAATCGCAAAAATACATAAAAAGTTGCAAATTCAGCAATATTTTGTAAACACAAAAACAGTTCGCGGGATTTTTTAAAATGTTTTACTACGTAGCCCATTGTATGTTATTTCACTGTGAAATATTTCACGCACGTAAGTCAATTGATTTACACTATTTGCATGAGTGCAGAACATCCTAATTTTGACTTCGACGCACTAATACGAGAAAACTATGTTAGCTAAAATTGTTTCGTAAGGGGAAACTGCACTCACAAGTATCGTCTACTAAATTAACACTATTTAATATAAAAATAAAATTATGACTATCGCACTTGAACTTGCGTCCCACGCTTAGATTGCAGTGTTTTACGGACATGCGCTCTCTCTTTTCAACACACGGAAACTGCCGTTAGCACTGTCCTTGTTTCGGCGCGCGCTGTTGCCAAAAATCCTAAAATTTTCACGTTGTAACTTTGATCTTCAAAATTTTTGCATATTGTGCAGCATTGAAACGCGCATCGGGTGATATAGTTGGTTCATCGTTTATACCATTTTAAGGGGTTCAAAAAATTAAAAACCAAAAATATAGAAATTGGTACTGTTTTCATGCATCCCTAAATATATCACGTTATAATTTACAAATCAAAAGCCAAATCGTATCCAGATTTTTATGGTGCGTAATTTCACATATCTGAACGCCAACGAAGAAATCTGAAGGCTATTTTTTTTTTCGTTAGTTGTACAGAAATGTTTCTCTAATGTTATGTGCGCTTTTTAACAAACTGAAACATTAAAAAGTTGGTCAGTGAGAATTATATATATATATATATATATATATATATATATACTCAAGTTATCTGGGGGATGAAAGCGAGGAAGCTGTTCATAATGAGTTAAACCTATTTTTAAAAGCCACCCCAACTCAATAAATTTAGCCGTTCTCTTGTTTATAGCTGTGAAATGTGTGGCGTATTACCGGCATGAGCTCGCGCTACTAATTCGACAGCTGAGTGTCGCTCGAAGTGTGTTGGCTGAAGAGAAAAACGTCCCGTTATCTTTGCTGACTATGAGGTTATCTCTAGAAAGGTTAATAAATAAGATACAGGCTACCTTTAGTCAGCAGTTTTCTTCGTCCCGTGTCCTAAACTAGTTCAGTAGCGAAACTACAGGATCTCGCGGCCGAGCGATTCGTGGTTTGTAGTGGCTGATTTCGAAACAAAATTTCATGTGTGTAATTTTTTTTAACATAATGTATGAAAGGCAAAACAATAAAAAAGTCGTATTATAGGTAGGCTACGAGAAAGGGAGCGAAATATTGTATTTACCTTATTCCAGTATTTTTCACATACCGTTAACGCATTAAGGAAGCTTTAGAAGAAACAGGATGTTCCAAACAAACCATGTAAGCTAATGGGAAGAAACGATAGCAACACATTATATCGAACTAGCATGAAAAATTGAAATCATTAAGGTAAGACAAACAATAAACAATTCCCGTACACAAATTTAAGGCGATGATCCTTCATATCTACTGTGTGTATGGTAACTATTTTTAAAATCATAAATTAGAGCAAATATAAAAATAAAATCCTTATACAGTTTGTTTATAAGGTTTTACTACGTCGTCTAATTTTATTCTTTGACAAAAAATTATCGGTTTTCGGTAAGATTTTGACTGACGAAAAATCGTAATTACCTTCAACTTTATGTTTAAGTATTGAAAAAACTACGTAATATACGGTAAAACAAATTTAAACAATACCGGTAGACATATTGTTTTATATATGCTCTCGTTTAAGCTTAAGATATAATTATCAAAGAAGAAATGAGTGTTACGCCTAAGTTGACATAACTGCAGAACATTAATATACTCTCTTTTGTTGTGATAACCGAGTGTGGTGCAGCAGTTGTAAAACACTCGCTTCGCATTCGGGAGGACCCGGGTTCGATACTCGGCTCCGACCATCCTGATTTCGGTTTTCCAGGGTTTTCCTAAATCACTCCAGGCGAATGCTGGAATGACCAGTGCTGCAGTCGGGGTAATACGCGGGTATACACAGTACACCCTCTCGTTTATTCAGCCCAGTACAGTATACCTTCTGCTATCCTTCTACTAATTTATTCCAAGGACTCGGTGACCTGGTACAAGGAAATGGCCGTACTTTGCTCGTGAGTACACCCTGCACCAATTTTACCTTGCTCGTGAGTGTACCTTGTACCAATTTTACCTTGCTTGTAAGTATACCCTGTACCAATTTTACCGTACTCGTGAGTATACCCTGTACCAATTTTACTTTGCTTGTGAGTTTACCCTGTACCAATTTTATCTTGCTCGTGAGTATACATTGTACTAATTTTACCTTGCTCGTGAGTAAATCCTGTACTAATTTTACCTAGCTCGTGAGTATACCTTGTACCAATTTTACCTTGCTCGTGAGTATACCTTGTACCAATTTTACCTTGCTCGCGAGTATACCTTGTACCAATTTTACCTTGCTCGTGAGTATACCCTGTACCAATTTTACCTTGCTTGTGAGTATACCCTGTACCAATTTTACCTTGCTCATTAGTATACCCTTACCAATTTTGGCACTACAGCACTGACCATGGCTGACTCCTTCCCCCTTTCCTCACGTGTATCTCTACCAAGGCATTGTGTGGTTCGAGGGCACGTAAAAACGTCCAAATAAATAAAGAACATCCCCTCTCCCACTTTATATGCATTCTTAGCAGACAGTAAAAGTGACCAAATCAGGCACATTTTTCAGTTCACATACGACATTGGTTTTGAATGAGAAATTTCATGATCACCAACTACTCCAACCACATTTTTGTGGTCAGACACATGCTACAAAATTGGAAGAAATCTTTCGTTTTATCAGCAGTGGTTATAAAGATCAAAATATATGTGATCATAATGATTTTTTAATGAAGTGGCCGTTTCAAATCATGTAGTGAATTCATATCAGTGGAGTATGTGAATTGTTTCTTATTTTAAAGTACTAGAACATTTTATTAATTATATAAGAGTGATGCTGTACAAATTCTAATATCAACTAGAACCTCCGGAACTTCGTAATGTGGTTGCGATCTGGCAACAGCGCGCGCCATAAGCTCTGTACTGCAATCTAAGGTTGGAACGCTCTTTTTTTATAGCATGAGAAATTATTTTATGATTTTTCATGACTGTAATATTTTGCCTGAGATTATTACCGGGTTTTGCTACGTGCTATATGTTGAGGTGTTTTGAGCCTAGTAAACTAGAGTAGATTGTAACAAATGTTATAACATTGTATTGGTAATATTTAATATTATTTTATTCTATAATTAGCCATGATTAGGCAATCGTGTGTACCTGAGTTAGCTATCAAATATTTTCTGTGATCATGAATTAGCCACAGGAAGGTCTCAGCGGTCTCACCCAATACAGATTGTCCTGAAAATTTGTGATAGTGAATTTATAATAGCTATGAAAATACTTGTAAGATTTAAAACGAAAAAAAAAGTGGGGCGCGTGCATTAGATAATAGTAAGGAGAGTAGAGAGTAGCTGTTGAGAAAACTCACACAACAGTCCAGATAATTTTTCAGTGCAATAAGATTGTCAGTGACTTAGGAGAACTTTTCATATTGCATACGCCCCAAGTTTTTAGTTTTAAAACTTACAAATTTTTTCACAGCTATAAAAAAATTCACAATCATTGATTCTCAGGACGATATGTATGCGCTTACGAACCTGTATGCGGTTGTAAATCTGATGGGATTAAGAAAAATTCTATACTTTTTAGTCCGTTTTCAAAATGAGGTACTGTATATTACATTTTTAAAAATTAAATTGCTAAATCTCTTTTCGCACCTGCATCCACAAAATTTCCGCCGTACCGTTTCTCAAGTTTATGATTAAATCCTACACCTAAAATAGTTTATCTAACGTTCTTTACTTTTTTACCTCAATTTCGGACAGCTCTAAAACGATCACCAATATAATAGAAACACCTTTGTTGTTCTATGCATAAAAATGAAACTCATCTGCTGTAACATGATGCGTCCCTAAAGTTTAGCTGGTTGAAGTTGGCATCCTTGGCAGTAATGACCTGCTACAGCACGGCTGAGGGTTTGTTATAACGCTACACCTAGTTGTTTGCGAGACTTGCTGACACGACAGTACGTGCTAGAAGTGGCGATATACAACACACTACACGTGCCTGTCCTTGCGTATACCTCTCGCTCTTCCAAACACGTTCTCTTTATGTATTCACCAGCTTATTCTCAAGGCAGCATGCGCTACGAATGTATATAGGCCGTTCCCGATAAAGTGAGCATTGCATAAAGTTTTCTTTCAGCCATTTTGCAGTCATCGTTACTATTTTTAAACCTCGACGCAAAAAGAGGGGTGTTATAAGTTTGACGTGTGTATCTGTGGCATCGTAGCTCCTAAACGAATGAACCGATTTTTACGTTTTTTTTTTTTTTTGAAAGCTTACTTGATCGAGAGTGTTCATAATTACCATTCAAGGAAATCCGTTCAGCTGTTTAAAGGTCATCAGCTCTTTCCTAGTTTTTTATAGTGAGTGTGAGCAATTATACTTGTCTGATCGATTTGAAATTCAGTATCCTGTGAGTCGGGGATTTTTTTTTAATTTTTAATTTAAGTCTTAACTTGTTAACATGAAAACTTCGATGTAACTAAAAACCAGTGTAAAAGTTTCAACACTCTCAAAAGTTAACATATTGGCCAAATATATAACATATTTTAATGATTTACAACTTTACAAGTCCTGCTGAGTGCTCAGCTTATAATGAACAGCCTATAAGCGGTTCGCGATAAAGTGAGCACTCAAAAAAGCTTTACTTTATTTCTATTTTCAGCCAATTTGTATCTTTCCGCTGCATGTAAACATAAACATTTCCACCTTGCTTCAAATTACGCAGGCTTGAACAATGGTTACATGTCAAAATGTTATATGCTGTATCTACTCATTAAAAGAAGCCAGGGATGCCCACAAGGAGGAATCATTGCGCAAGTTGCGCATTTAGAATTTATTTGGGAGGGGGGGGGGTGGATTTTTTTTTTTTTTAGAATAAGATGTTTAATCAAAAACGGAAAATGTTCTCATGATTGTACAGGTGCTATCTTACCTACAAAGTAGGCTAGTAAGAACCAGATCAGTTGTATTTGTTTACGATTAGAGTAAATTTGTTTTTTGAGTTTTTTTTGGGGGGAGGAGATTTGCACTTTGGGTCTTCGGGGGGGGGGGATAGGCACCACTGAAAAGGGCTATTATACCTGGCCGGTGAACACTGTTGTACTGTGCCACGTTTATTTTATTACACACAAACCACTAAACTTACTCCCAATTTGTATAACCACGAATATAACACACAGTTGAAACTATGCTTCTATTGTTCTTGAAATGTAGCACGACTATTAGAAACACAATTTGAGGGCCCCCTCAAAATGGCTACAAACGGCTTTTTGATACTGCTGTAATTACAAAGCTACCGTTCGGATTCGTAGAAAACAACGTTGGAAGCGTGCGTTGATCTTTACTACAAACTTATTACAAATAACATTGCAAGGTCGCCTCTTAAAGTTATAAGAAAAAGAGTAAAAGGAAAACACTGCACGCCAGTTTGGCTGGCCGCGAATATAAGCGAAGTGGTTACCATCGAGTGTGGCAAGCTGAAGCTCATCGCTCCCCGTCTCCGCGCGTCAAACGTGGAGTTACATCCCTCGGTAAGGCCTCGCTCTAGTTTTGCTGTGGTTTCGAAAATGTTTTTAAACGTGAATTAATACATATATCAAAAATTCATCTTACAATTTCAACACTTATATATCATCGTTTGTAGCTGAATTTTTCTGTTACAGTATACCAAACAGATTTTTAGATTTTTGCCACTGAAATATCCCATATTTTGATGTCAAAATAAGCCAAAATGAAACAAAATAATTTTTTGCTAGCAAACGGTACATTATTTCGAAAAACTATCTCCCAAAATTGTATATCGTATAACTGTACATAGTCTCAAAATTTTTGAAAGCATTTGGTTAAAAAATATTTGAGTTATTTGCAATTATATGAATGGTATTAGTTTTGTAGACGATACTTGTGAGTACAGTGTTTTCTTACGAAATAATTTTAACTCGCATAGTTTTCTCATAACGGCGCGTCAAAGTCAAAATTGACATGTTCTGCTGCCGTGCAAATAGTGAAAACCAACTGACTTATGTAAGTGAAATAATTCACAGTGAAATAACATGCCATGGGCCATGTAGTAATACATTTTTAAAAAATTCCGTGAACTGTTTTTGTATTTAAAATATTTTTGAATTTTCAATTTTTTTTCCTGGTAATTTTTTTAAAAATCCAAAATAATTTGTTATGATATTTTTAATACTTTATTGCACAGTGAATTATTTTATTCAAGTAGGTCAGACAGTTTTCAATATTTGCATGGCAGCAGAACAAGCAAATTTTTTCTTTGATGCACCGTTATGAGAAAACTATGAAAGCTTAAATTGTTTTGTACGAGGAAACTGTACTCACTACTCACAAGTATTGTCTACAAAACTAACACTATTTCATGAAGATATAAAATTATGATTTTATCGCATTTGAACGCCCTTAAGGGGGAGTGTAAGACAATTTAATTGTATTTTCAATTTTTTGAGAAGTAACATTTATTCAAATTGTATTGTCAAAATGTCGTCTTCTACAAAGCATATGATATATTCTTGGTAAACTGCTTGACATCAAGAATAGTGGCATTTTTCAATAATTTGTCATGCAGAATAATTGCAAGAGAATTCCGTTGTAATGATTCAGTATAACCAATTAATGAAAGTTTCCGTTATTATGTACGTCAAGCAGTTTACCAAGAATATATCCTATGCTTCGACGAAGAGAAAATTTCAATAATACAATTTGAGTAAATGTAATGGCTCAAAAACGGAACATACAGCAAAATTGTCTAACACTCCCCCTTAAATACACGGGTGTTGAGTAATTGCTATAATACCTGCGAGATGACGTCTATGTAAAGTGAGTTTCTGTGCATCGACTCTGTACGACACACATCACTGCCGTTTCGAATCACGTAATGTTTGCACTTTTATTTGAACTTGAAACACAACTGCCACCGACAAAAACACGACACGTTATTCAAGGATTAAAGTTCCAGTCAGTTGCACTGCCATGCTTCACGACGACGCACTTTTTTGCCGTACCTGACCATAAGGGCCTTACGAGCTTTTAAAGACTGTGTTGTTTGTTTGGGCCAAACTTAAATCTTAGGTAGAAGCAAGTTTGGGTCAGGCCGCCATTATTTACTTTACGTTTTGGAGGATGGGATATTTTGTTTTATTTGTTTTCACGTATTTGAGAATGATGCAGCTCTTAGCTGGGGTGGTGGTAGTTGGAGGTGCGGGTTGGGTTTGAGGAGGGGTGGAGAATTGGTATGAATTGGGAGAGGAGTTAATTTAGGGTGAGCAGTGCTTGGTTTAAGGTTGATGAGATTGGCAATGCTGGGAGTTAGCAAGAAGTTGTTCTCTTTTGGGTAAGGACGATGCTTGTTACCACGCAGCATTGCTCAGTATGAGAGGGATAAATACGTATTTTCTTAATATAAGACACAAAATATAATTGATGTTTCTTCGTTGCGTGTAATTCGAAATACAAAGGCTGTTAATCACGAAACGTAACATTTCGCATAATACCAATAACTTCACAGCTTTTCGTAATGGTATTCATAAACTGTAATTTCTAAATCTTTTCAGTGTGTTAGAAGACGCCATGTTGAGAGCGCAATTGACAAACACTATGAACGAACTACGCAACGCTTCCTCATTGTGAAGCTAACCAAGGCGGCCATCTCTCGGTGTAATTTTGAACTACAGTTTTGCAGCGCGAAGGGTGGTGAGAAGTGTGCAGACGACGATCGACCCGGACGCGTCACTTTGTATTGGCGCTAACTAAATCAAATCATATAGTCAGCAGATACCTAAATATGAAAATTCGTTGCCAACCAAACAAGGGAAAATGCCACTTTTGTTCAAATTTACTTAAGTGCTGTACTGGCAAATTATCTTTTAATGTTAAAATTTTAATGCCCTCTTCATCCCAAGTGGGCTATTAACAACATCCTTGCAAACTCCTACCCATTTTTCTCTCTTCATTTTAATTTTTAAAATATAAAAACAGTTTACCTACTGAACTTCAATCTTTGACATCTGAATATAGTTTATTACTAGAGTTATCTTAAAAGTATAGATACAGGCATGATGCATGTCATTTTGGTACTGTTGCAAGATTTCGACCTTGCTCAGT
Source organism: Medauroidea extradentata (assembly GCA_003012365.1). Taxonomy (NCBI): domain Eukaryota; kingdom Metazoa; phylum Arthropoda; class Insecta; order Phasmatodea; family Phasmatidae; genus Medauroidea; species Medauroidea extradentata. The sequence continues at coordinate 22,024 of PNEQ01125734.1, read as the reverse complement.
TCAGCTCGATAGGGATGAATGATATTAATATAAGAATTTAATTGAATTTTCTAATTTCACTCAAAATAATTTACAGCACACCATAATTACCCTACCAACGAATCGATTAGTAGACTATGGCCCTATCGAAAAATCCTGTTTTAAAAATTCCGTCAGTCACTTAAGAAGTGCTGAAAGTGTCACTTCAAAACTGTACGTCGATTCTCGAAACCAATTTGCATAAAAAAAAATGTCAATCCTAGACACTAGTTTTTGTCAAGTTCTTGAGCAAAAATATTTCTAGAGTAACGTATTTCTGAAGAATCAATTCCGACATCGAAATCTCGTACATTTAATTGCGGTGCAACAAATCACGATTACTAGATTCAGTTTCTTGGACGTACTCCACTGTAAAATTGAACGACTGTCAAAGAAAAACTAAACAAATACAAGAAACCATAAAATAAGCAGAGTATGCTTAGTCAGCAAGATACATACACAACATGAAATTCCAAGATGGAATCGGGTCAAATAACAACAAGGAACAAACAGATAATAAATGAAATTAATAACAAAATAAAATAAAAACCAAATAACATGCGACACAACGATGAGACGAAACAACAAACACAGTAGATATCAGACACGAACAGAAAAATAACAAAAGAACACAAAAAGTAGACGAGACAAAACGCAACATATATCAGACATATACAGACAAGACAAACGACACAATGAAGAGACGAAACAAAACACAGTAGTTTTCCAGGCAGACAGTGTTACGACGTTTCGGGAACTGGAATCTGTTCCCGTCATCAGGTAGACACACATGGTTCAGGAACACGAGTGCGACTGATGAGGAGACTGGAAAAACCATGGGTATATATAGGGTAAGCCCACCTATCCTGCTCAGCCAATGGGAGACGAGCTGTCTCCTTATTGGTCGCGCAGCATAGGTTGTGATGGGTTGAGTGTGTGTTTCGTTCAATTTTGCAATGGAGTACGTCCAAGAAACTGAATCTAGTCATGAACTCCAAATGCACAGTTCTTTCAAAGATCAAATCACGATTAACTAAACCATCATTCTGGGAAAATGTAAATAAAGTTAGCAAATATCATTACGAAGGTTTGATGTACTGTAATATTTCTATAACGACTTTCAAAAACGATTAGATTTCGATTGGTGTTTTATCGTTTATTTGTCTGACACACTGAAATGTCTCATCCAGTCACTTTCTAACTAAAGCAATAATCACTTTTCTTTAAATTCAGTCTCAGTCTTCTAGTCAGTCACGCACACACATCCATACCCGCCTTCAAATCACCTCCAATATGCACACTTCTCGTATCAACCCTTGATACTCCAATAAGACAAGTGAATCCTTTCTGAAGATTTCCTAAGTTGAATTTATCCTGAGTGACTATATCTCTGGCCCAGTTGAAAAGGGAAACAACTAAAAAATTTCTAATTTTGAGTAAAATTCATGTAGAAAGATTAGATTTCAGTTTCACCGAAAAATCTGATAATTGACATAGGCCTATTTGGTTAGTGCTAATTTGAAGCAAAATTACAGAGGCAACTGTTGAATGTGTTTTAAATGCTTATAGTCTGCTTTTGATAAAATTACCACACTTTAATTTAAAATAAATGCAAATTCTAACTCTTCATTGGCACTCAGAATAAAGCGCCACGTTAATAAATAAAGGGAATTTACGTATTATTTTTATTTTCAACTGAATAGAGTGCACTTCTGTCTATATGTTGGTGAACCAAATTAAAAAATTCAATTTTTAAAGTTGTTTCCATTTTGAACTTTGCCATCGATATATGTATAGAAAAATTAATGGTTTAATGAAAAACGGTAGAACATTCACCTTTCTTTCTGGAGGACTGTGTTTTTGTACTTGACTCCGGTTGTCCTGATTTCGGTTTTCCAGGGTTCTCCGAAATCACTCCATGCGAATGCGAATGGTTCCTCATACAGACCCTGGCCGAAGACACGTAAAGCGACCAAATAAATACATTAATAACACACTGAAATTATGTATCTGTAATAACCATTGAAATTAGCCAATATTTAATTTTATTTAGAATTACCAGATGTTACATGTAATAACAAAACTCACATTATGATGAAAATACACAGCTGTCAGTGATTAAAAATCAGAATTGTATTTAATTTCGTGTTCTGACATATTATTTGTAGGTTTTTTCTTGCCAACTTCGGATTTATTCTACGGAAATAAGATTCTAGTAACTGAACATGAATTGTAACTCTTATTGTATGCCCCTTGCCACCACCTGGTAAATCCGCCTTTTAGAATTTTGACGAAAGATAAGTTTTACTAGCTATGTAGGTCTACATTCGTCCCATTCTACCATTAGTTTCGAGACTGTAGCTGCCACAAGTACTCACGATGCCACCGGTTCCAAAATTGGGTAGCCATGTTGCAAACCATCTTCCAACACCTGGAAAGACAATGTTTTCATCACTTTCTACAGTTTCTGGCACTGCCATGATAGGTCCTCCAATTTAGAAAATAGCCAGCTGTTGTTCTGATGTCGGTGTTAGAAGTCTTAAAGTTCATAATGGTTTCATTTCTACCGCAAAGGGTGATTTACTCTTCCATAACATGAATTTTTTCACCAACAACCATTCGCAGATGGTATTTGGCCGACTTAACAGCCGCCTCCCACAAAATCCATTGGTGAAGACTCGCTGGAGGTATGAAATGGAACTTTATGTCAGGTGTTGAGCTGAAATGTTCCAACACAGGAGACTGGAGCAAATGTGTTAAGACTTTTCTACGCTGCCGAGAAGCACTAACCAGGTTTATATCACAGTCTGAGTACAAGTGAGAGCAGAGTCCTCTTCTAAGACACAAATCGTGTCACTGCAGCAACAAAACTATCAGTAGTCAAGACTGTGGTAACTTATATATGGACAGCTTTAGTGGCAGGATAAAATACAAATGTAGGCCTTCTGCAAAGGAGAAGGATGTAACTTGTTCGAGCGAATGGAAATGGGTCTTTCATAGTCCATTCCATTGTGGGGAAATTCTTTGGATGAGTTTATTCTTTCTGATGGTAAGTTACCCATCAAAGGAAAATGATTCGTAGATCTATAACAAAAACACCTCACATATTTGAAGACAGCAACTGATGATGAGAGATTGAGCTGAAATGATCCAAAATGATTGGGATAACAAGGATTGCAATAGTTGTGGTGCAGCATGGAGGTACTGCAAACGAAAATAGTCAACAAGAGCAGATAAAGCTGGATGATTTTAGGAAGCAAAATAGGATACTAGAAGAGTAATCTATGTTGGCATGAGTGAGTCGACCACCTACATTAATAAACCCATGTTCATCCGAGACTGGTGTCAGTCGTTGAAGTCGTATAGAGAAGTGATCCTTTTCCTGAAGCTGGTGTAATTTTTTTCAAAACATCAATGCTGTATATGTTTGCAAATGATGATTCTCACTTGATCTGTCACCTGAGATAAAATTGCTCTGCTAAAATGTCTTTGTCTTTTTGCATAATGAATTAAGCATCTCACATGCAGATAAACTGTATCTAGAAAGATATTCCATGGAACAATGGGAAGGTTATGGGATGATCATGAGCTGGCCCCATGCCATCAAAGTCTGTGAGAACCAAGTAAATGAGGGAGTATCCCACATTAAGCATAGTCTGCTTGGTTGTGTACAGAGGGCACGTGTTTCCAGAATTCATACGGAGCCCATTCATGAATCTGGGCAACATTAGCCACAAAGGTTTCTAGTTTATAATATGACGTTTTGGATTCATGTCAGGGTGACAATTTAATCAGACCATGCATGAGTAGAAGAAATTGTCAAATACTGAGCAAGGAAAGTGTGACAATAGTGAAGCAACTCCGCCAGTAGATTAGCACCATAAAGTTCTAGTTGTGGCAGAGAAATATTTGCTTTAAAGGAGCTACTCGTGACTTAGCAACGGTGAGGCTCACAGTCACATTTCCCTTGGTGTCCGTAGCTCGCAAATACACAGCAGCTTAATATGCTTGTTCCGAAGCATTAGCAAAACCATGCAGCTCTACATTTGTAACATCACTACAAACAAAATTTGAAAGTTGTAGTGATTGCACGTCGGACAAACCATCCACAAACTGGTGCCGCATTTGTATAGGTGAGAAGGGAAATGGATCATCTCAGCCTAGTCCTTCAGTCAAGAAAAGCTGCATTAATATATTAGCCCACACAACCATGGGGGAAAGCCAGCCCATCGAGTTGTAGATTCCAGAAATTTGAAATAGCACAAAACATTTGAAAGCCCTATCATGATTGATATTCAAGTTGATTCCTCTGCAGACCAAGAATCTTTACCACAGACCCACCTGTGAGTTTTACAGCTTTAGGATGTCCACAGTGAGTCACTGACACGAGTCCAATACACAAGATATATATATATATATCCGAGGGCGTTATGCCAGAAGGGCGTGTCAACCGCATGTTATACATGTAGATACGCCCTTATGGTATGATGATCTCGCAGACACATATGGCATCCAGACGGATGTCAATCTTTGCTAGCTTGTCAAAGTAAGGATCAACCAGAGCAATAGAACCTAACAACACATGGATCCAAGTGTGACACGAGGTATAGAGGGTATGAATTCTTAGATACAACCAGAAGAGAACGATGAAGCTTATATGAGGAATGAGACACTATGTGCCTAATTTAACATGCTCGTAGGCTACGTCTTTTACTCGGCCTGAAGACAACCCCGGACGTTTTATTTTCAGTGTCTGCGTTTACATTTCATACAAGAACTAGTGGACGAGCAGGATGTCAACCTGTGATATGCGCCTAAACAATTGCAGCAGAGGATCTTGTTCCTCACAATAGCATCTCTCTCTGATGGGGTAGTTTGAATAAAATCTGGACATGAATACAGAGAAAGAGTTGTTTGCTGACACACTGCACAAGGTTTTTTAAATTCAAATCAGAATTTTACACAAAAGCAGTCCTTTGGGTAGATGCATTTGATGCTTTTGAGAGAACTGAAGAAATCTTTTTCAACGGTTGTGGTTACGAAATTCGTTCCCACATTTTGGGCACTGTCAATGGTTGAAGCTTCAGACTGCAGTAATTCCATAAGGTCAGAATCTTCCGGAAGGACATTAAGGCGCCCGCCTGCCTTGTAACCAGCGTTGCAGCATGCTAGCAGAACGCTTTTATCTAAGAAACTACTAAACGTGTTTCTAATGTGTGGCTTTACGAAAAGAACAAACACTTCAAACGACCTCGGAATAGTAGTTTAAAAACATTATGTTAATTACAAAGACCATTTCAGAGTACCTCAAAATGGCTAAAAACGGCTTTTTCAACCTATTATATCTAAACAACTACTGGAGGGATTCTTGTGAAACTACAACAGAGAGGCGTACTGGACTTTACTTAAAACTTTCCACCAATAAAAAGATGTGATCACCACTGAAAGTGTCAGTCAGGCGAGTGTCCTAAGATACCACTGCACGCCGTTATAGTGTCTTGCGGTAGAGGCGATACCGCACTAAATGAGCCGGTCAACGTCGCCCTTGGCGTCGTGCCTCACTCACACTATCACACGGTCACCAGGCGGGCGCCTTAAACGTAAAACATATTGAACCGCACCACATCCCAGTGTATCCCTCTAGATGAATGTATCCTTCCTCCCCAAACATATCTAGGGAATGGTGGCGTGTTCCGTTACTGCTGTCAAGCACTGGGAAGTAAATAAGTAACGTCACCTTTAGATACGTTACTGCTGACGACCACTGATGGTCACTGAGGAAGATTTTCTGCTGACACTTCGTGCGATGCTACGATGACTACTGATAACTACTGAGTTTACTGGAGCTCTGGAGGACATGTGTCAGAAAAAAATAGGCGTTGGCGCGAGATTCAAATAATATTTCCTCTCATAAACGTTTTATATTAATTGAGTTATTGTGCCTCATCGTGGGATATTTACCTGAAAATACAAATAAATCACTAAATATTAAAGTAATGTTTTTAAGTTTATGGTTTTTTTCGGAAAATGCTAAAAATGTCTGGAGAACAAATAGTTAAATAATGGCTCTCGTCTTGTGTAGGACACCCGTTTGGAAACTAAAAATTAAGTGTCATGCGTATAAATGCTTAAATATAAATTATTTTCGGTACCCATGTACGAAAACAAGTGTTCGATTCATTAATATTTTCCGCGTCTGTGTCGGATAAGACTCGTACAGTGATGGTTTTTAATCCTGAATTGTTGTACACTATACTTCCGTGTTTGTTTCATGGCCATAGTTTATTATTTAATACTTTCTCCATAACTATTCGTCACAGATTTTAAGGTGTCCAAAAGCCCCGATGCACGTTTTTTTATAATTGGAGGATGGCGGACACACGTCCATCCTTGCCAATCGTTCCGAAAGTATCAAATCACTGAAGAGGACAAAATATTTTCTGATTACTTAGAAGATTCACTGGTGAATTCCGTTGGTCCAGGTATTATATCCGAAGAACAAACAGCTTCACTCACTTTATACTCTCTTTCATTCTAGCAGAATTTTCGCTTATGGTCTTCACTGTAGATTTTGGCACATTTAGTGTCCGCACTACGTCCAATAACTTTTGATCTGAATCTAATCGATGTATTACATCCATTTACATAGCAAGAGAGGGTGTTTTCCTACACTTTTAAAGGATGGTTTTAACTTATTTCCAGGCATTACAGAATACGCTGTGCAAACGCAAACGAATAAAAAAATGTAAGTCAACACAACGTAATAAATTTCACCTACTAACATACTGTAGGGGTGAGCCGCTGAAAACAAACTAGGCATTCAGCTGGGACTGTGCAGTGCTGACAACTTAAAATTCGCCAAACGCCCACATTTAATTTACTAAAATTCCCATCAAATTGCGACGTGCTGGTATTTATAACGAATGTCAATAAGTTCTGGTGCTTGCATGGAGTAATAATTAATTAAGACAGTGAGTTCTGTTTTCCTGGCTAACACGACGTTACTGTCCTCTCTTGGCGGACCGTTATTCTACTATCCTTTGTTGGTACTGTTCCTTAATGACTTTACATCCACTAATATCAACAATATTTATAGCATATGGATCACGAAGATTACCTAGAGGGCGTCGTCAGCTGTCTACCAAGCCAACTGGGACGTTTTTCAATGTTTTTTTTTCTAAATAATACAACGTTTGCTCAAAAACCGTTAACGAACTCTCTAGCTTTGCTCTTGTTTTGCATGTTTGGTTCAGTTGGGCCAATCAGGAGCCAGCTTCGGACAGCAACTTCCTGACATTGCCGTATTTACTGCACAGTTATTTAATTTCATTACGCTACGCATAGTCAATTGCCCTAAATGTTTTACTTAATGGATAAAACTCCTTGTAGGCCTATCCTAATTATTCAACTACTTTCCTCCCCTCTCGCCCAGCAGCTAGGGCGGTAACTTGAGCGGGGTGGGGGCGAGAAGGTCCAGACGCTTGCCAAGTGAACCTGCTCGTTTCCACATGACAAAGTATATACATTTCTGTTTTCCTATATAAAATATGGTACACTGATAAATGCTTAATGAAAGTTATTTGATCGTCATCCTTACGTGATAGCGAGAAGAAAGAACAGTCGCAAAACATATTTACGATTAATAACACTTGGTGTTTATTAAATTTATTAATTGCTACGGTGACTATACGGCACGTTATAAAATATTAAAAAAGCAAATTGAAACCTTAGTTTTCAAAGAGATAAACCGTATGTTTGTAGATTTGTGACAAATTTACAACACTCCTGTGTTACTGTAAAGGCCTATCTACAAACAGACGTACCTACGAACATGGACATGTCCCTCTCTGAAATTACAGTGACGTCACTGTGGACGTTGTAATGCCAGACTTTATCGTGCTAATACCTCCGGTATAGAGCGCGGTAAATGCAGCGAAATGAACGCTCTTTCTAAAATATTTATTTTAAAATTCGGTATCGGCAAGTTTACCATACTAATTCTAATTTAACGTAAATAGTATTTATCGCTTTTTTCAGTGTGGTATACACTCCTGAAATAGTTTTTTTTGCCTGAAGTAATTTAATTTGCATCCGTATTAATTCGTTATTATTTACAAACCTTTACGTATATGCTCTTAAACAAAATTTGCCGTCAACATTTAATGTTCTTATGAATTAACGTAAAATACAGCGGAAATTGTATACATAATTTTTCGTAAGTAAGGGCCAACGGCACATAAATAAATGCTAAACGCATCTCTGACAAATAGCAGGAGGCTCAAAGCCAATAAGAAAAAAAACCTATACAAAAGTTTTTTTCAAATTTTTGAGCAAACATTTTCCCCCAGCGTCATATATCTGCCCTAATCCCGTTCCTTGTTTTCATTATAGGTTTCTCTGAAACGGTTAAGAAAAGGGCATACTATGTTTATTAGAAACATTTTGTTCAGAATCACCAGTACTATCACCCCTCACAGCATATACCTTTCCTCCCGACTCATCCTGTATATTGCGTAATTTTGCTGCCAACCATACAAGCAGTAAGGGAACTATAGTTAATGTTGAATTAAATGCAATAACGGCTAGTGACACTTTTGAAAGGTTAAATTTTTTATGCTCACTCTATTCCGAATGACCTATAGTTAGCTTTTCTCCCGCGGGACTAGTTTTCGTGGTTGAGTAGTATTCTGGCTCTTATCGCGTTAAATGCGGAAATTTGAAACCAGTGTAGACTAATATAACCCTTAAGTGGGGAACGACGTGTTTCGTTCTAGAAAATCCCACGCATAACCTTGTCTACCTGGACCGACAGGTGTGCCATATATTCAATGCACCATCCGGCGGCAAACCCTTCTCACCCTCTCCCCTCCACTCACCTAATTCTCCAGGCTTTGAAGATGCAGAGGAAGGTTTATTATTGTTGTGGCTGCACCCGGTGACAACTTGCCTCCCCCCTCAGGACACACGAAGCCTGGGCCGGGCCAACCGCGAATCGATGCGCGCGTCACGTGAACGGCGGGGCGTGACGTCACCAGGTGGGAGACCGCGTGACGTCACCGCGCCCGGCATCCAGGCTGTCCGGCCGCCCGGCCCACTGTGCCAGTCGGTGACTTCGCCCCGCCAGAGAAGGTGGTCCTGTGCTGCTAGCTAGGCGCGCGCGATTGTCCTGTCTACATCTTCCACAGCAGCTCGTGGAGTGCACCGTTGTTGCGGATACGAGATCACCGGCAGCTGCCAAGCCATCTACTTTCTCTCCTCCAGGTAAGACACATCAGTCCTTCAGCTACACGTCTCTACTGCCTTCCCGCCGGTTACTCCAGCGAATGTGCCAACTGCCGTTTTGAGTACCTTCTGCAGTGTTTTTCTCGTAGCGTAAAATTAGCATGACGAACTAAACTATTCAAGGAAACGAGCCGTTTCGGTAGAACGTTGCTCCAGGTGCTTCGCGATATGGTGAGCACTTTTGAGTAATATCAGTTGTCTAGAATAAAAAATAAATATTATTCATTGGGAACTTAGCCGTTAACGTTTGAGTGCGGTACAATATTCGCTTCGGTTTTTTGCTTTCTTTATATTATAAAAGTGCCTGGAAATTTAAAATATCTTACAAGAAACCAGTAACTAGTGTTTGAGAAGTACTGACTTCATCTCGAACTATGTAGTTATAGTGGTGTAACGTTCACAACTAACAAATTAATCACACACGTGCTGTTATAAACTGAGGTGTTTTAAAAGTATCATGTACCCGTTGGGCCTACTTGTAGAGTACGTAATAACGATAAATTGGCTTATGCTTACTACGGACATAGTTTTGTAATGCGATAAAATGCGACTTAAAACAGTCAGTTGGCAATGCCGGAAAACCAAGAGGGACGTTGGCTGGGTCACAATGAACAAAATATTAGTTTTTTTTTGAGGTGTTGGTTCCCGGGACAGGTCATGTCATTATGTTTGTGTAGAGTGCACATGGGATAAAATAAACACGGTTGGAATTCATTTGCAGAGGAGTTGTTTAATATATAACGCAAGCCTACACGTGGCCAAACCCACAGTACCGGCTTGCTGTATGCAATAGCAACTGTCCTACCTTGCGTATATTATTTTCCACACGTCTACCTTGTGTTGCGTAAATCTCTATAGCGTATGTGTTGATTTGAACTGACTCCCAAGAAAATTAAACTCCATTGTTATGTTATCTGGGGCATGTATGTGTATATGTTGCTCATGTGGAACTAGCCGCTGTTTTGTCTGATATCGTGTTGTTGGTTGCGAAGAGATATTGTGTTTTAAAATAGTAAAAGGGTTGAAGATGCTTACACAATGAAGCGACGCAGGCTGGTTGCCGAGGTCTGTGCCCCCAGGCGTTTCCTGACCTACTTCCACGTTCAATCGCTGTTTAGCGAGGAACTAGGCTACTACAGCTCAGTTTACGTCTCCTTTCTTCTCTGCGTTGAATTCAGTTATATTTCCAGCGGGCAGAATAAAACATGTCTCAGCAGGTTAACATTTTAAATTACAAATAGACGTTGAGTCATCAATGCTGGCTCCGTGATTCAGGGCCAATGTGAGGCTGGGGACAGCCCTCTTGTTGTGTTAGAGTAGACGCAGTTATAATGTGCGCTCGTAGGCCTTTATACATACTTTACTAACATGTTAGTTGCGTGGTTATAGTTCTGTCCTCGACTAAAGTTAATTATATGTACTACAGTTTAGTGTTTTCTTATGGAGAAGTTTGTCACAGGGAAATATTCTGCCGTTGGTTGCGTTGCTATCGATAAGAGCTGAAATGAAATGAGAGAACGTAATAAAATTAATGTAAACCAGCCTTGGGGCAGACAAGTAATTTGTTTTTGTAATGAAAAACAAACAAATTTCGGTGTTTAATAAATTATCAACATCGTGTAACTTTATATTGGTGAAAGCTCTGTGATCTGGCCAGTTCGTACCGATACCAATGCTAAGTGGCAGAAATTGTCCCAGTGCCAAACATTAAACACAGATCTTTCTCATCTGTAGTAGGACTGACCGTACTATACTGGATATCAATGGCGTCTTTGCACGCTATTTTCTCTTGAAGGCGCGGTCTACCGCAATTTTCGTCACCATTATTTAATGTTGTTTTATTTGTACCAGATATATTTCTTATTTTAGGCATAAAATGTGACTAAAATTCGCTCTTACAAAAATTCTTTTTCTCTCATAGTTTTTGCGTAATGGCTTGTTAAAGTCAAAATTTGTATGTTTTCGATTTAAGGACTATACTAACACCAACTGACTTACCAGTCTAAAAAAATCACAGTGGATAAAGACGTCGCAAGCTACAATGTCAAGAACATAACGATAGTAAAAAATTTTTGTATTTAAAATAAATGCTGAAATTTAAAATAACAATTTGCAAGATTCAATAATTTTTTTAAAATGTAAAAACATTTCATTTTGAGGTTTAACATAACTGAATTTGTAGCCAACAACTTCGTTATTCGCTGTGAATTTCGTCAGTTTGGTAAGTGAGTTGGTTTTAGTGTCGTCCTTAAAATGGAAAAAGGCGAATTTTGGCCTTAACGAACCATTACGCAAAAACTATGAGGGATAAAAGATATTTATATTAGTTAAAATTACACATTTCGTGTCTAAAACCAGAAAAAAATTACTGTTACCAATATAGAAATAAAAGCACGGTGATGTAAATTGCAGTAGGCCGCACCCTTAAGAATACTTTTCATATCACCCAGCACGGTAAAATAAACAGCCCATTATTTTTAAATTATGTATCAATTATACATTTGCCAGTCTCTGTATGGTAGTTAGGCGCAAGGCTGCTGTGCGAGAGGTCCTGGGTTCGTACCCTGGCGTAGGCATGGATCTTGTGTTGTCCCTAAACCTCATTTCACCCTCATCGGCTTGTAGGGCCGTAAACTAATCTCACCTCATCTCAATTGTATGTTTATTCAAAATAGTGAGGCAAACGACCCTTTTGCCCCCTCCCCAACGAACACTGAATTAAGGTCGACGAAAGGGAGGGTCGAATGCCCAGGGGCCCGGGACAGTGAAATGAAAAATAATGAAATAAAACTTAGAAAAGTTATTTTTCATCACAAATTATTTGTCTCGTGTCACAGATTGTTGCTTCCTTTATTATTACGCAGTTTTCATTGGACAATAATGAAAAAAAAAAAAAAACTGGGATTTGGGATGGTGTGGAGCCCTTAAGACTTAACTTGCACAGGGGCCCGAAAATCCTGTCCGTGGCCCTGCCCTTTCGTGCTTGCGGGTATATGATTGGTGAGGGGGCAAGAAGAGTGCTTGTTCACCGTCGGGCACTTGTGTTCTGGTCGGTGACACCATTCTGTTTTCACAATTGCACCAAACTGCACCAAGAATGTATAGCTATGATTCTGTCTTATTTTTCCAGTAGTCTGGAGAAATGTTTGAATAGCGGTACGTACTCGACCTTGGTACTCGTATATATTTCTAAATTGTTTTAATGTTGTAAATTAACCTAAACTTGCAGGTGCGTAGCCAGGATTTGTGAAAGGGAGGGGTTTTGGCCTGGAAATATTGTGAAGAAACACCGACCACCTCTTTAAAGCGAGGGGTCCGGGGGTAGTTCCCCGGGAAATTTGGATTTTAGGGTGCAAAATAGTGCTATTGTAACAGTTTTAGTAAGTATATGTTTCTGGTGAAAATATTAAAATTTTAAATATAAAACGTACTTAATTTTTCACCCTTTTGTCGTGGTGATTCTAGGGTACTTCCCCGAGAAAATTCTGGAATTTAAGGTGCAAAATAATGCTTATTTTAGTATTTCCCCCCCTAAAATTGACTATGCTAATGGTAAATATATTGTTAATTTTTAAATATGAAATGTTTCTAGTTTTCCGCCCCTTTAAAGGGCTCCTCTTCCGAAAACATGGATGTTGAGGTGCAAAATAGTTTTATCTTAGAAGTTTTCATAACTACAGATAGAGTAAATACTACTGGTAAAATATTATAAATATTTTAGTATGAAATGTTTTCAATTTTTCTCCGCTTTGAAATGGGGGTTCGGAGGTTCTCCACTGAGAAAATTTTTGAATATCAGGGTGCAAAATAGGGCTTTTTTAAACTGTTTTCGTAACTAGGGTAAATTAAGAAATTTCTATAAGTGAAAACATTAAACATTTTTAAAATGAATGTTTTCAATTTTTTTGTTGGTAAAGAGAGAGGGGGGGGGGGGTTCTGACCCCCCACTAGTCCCCCCCCTCCCCTCCTGGCTACGCCTCTGTAAACTTGAATAACCTGTAAGGCCCGTTCTACAATGGTACGCAAGCGGAAAGGTAAGAACATATCCGTGCTTGCGTATAGCAGTCAGTCGAGCATTTCGTTTTTTACCACCATTTTTGTTTTCAACGTTTGTACATGTTGAGTTTTCTCGGTTAACTGTTAAATTCACCTTTATACACTGCATTTTTAATTATTATTCGTGACTGAATGGCTGTGGAACACTTCTTGTGTAGTACTACTTGAAACATTTCACGTACGAAAAAGTTTCCATTAGTTGACATTTCTGTTTCCATAGAAAACAAGTACATTGCCTTGCAATAATTTTTGTAACATAGCCTACCAAACTATTTGTAAACGGAAAATTAATTTTTTACTAACGTCGGAATGTTACCTTAGTAATACTTTTTAGTTTCGTAGCTTGCAAGTCCTTACATTTACGCATGCGTTTTCATGCAATGTAGAATATGACATTTATTTCCCGACTGCTAGTTTCGTTCGCCTGTTACAAACTGCTTTCTTACGCTTCCGTGTCACTGTAGAACGGACGTAAGTCTTTCCAGTATCAAATTTAGCCGTGAGTCAAGTTCAACCTTTTATAAACTGAGCTGTTGCAAGAATGGCACTGCACAGTTATTTCATATACTGTAAAACAACAAAATGTAATACAGGTTGTCCAAAAACAAAACTCACAGTAAGCATACCGCGCGAATCCTGGGCGAAATTGAGGACGAAAATGTTATTGGCAACACATCACACAGGTAGTTCCATGCTTGCACTACACGTGTAGGTATTTATGGTACTGCAAGTAAATGTATGGACTGCTCGGTATTTTAACCTGCACCCATAATATGCAGGTAAGAACATCAGTAGTAAGATAAGTATGATATCTGTGGAGTGCAAGAGGGGACTAACTACTGTGCAGTGTTGCCACATGTATGTAAAATGTTATCGTACAACATTTTAGTCTCCAGTTAGGCCCAGGATTTCCGTGGTGTGCTTCAGGATTGCAAGGTATACTAAAGGTACACGTTTATGTGCCGTAACTTAACGCATTTCGCCTATAACGTGAGTGTAATATGTATTGTGTTTTTACAGCGTGTTTGGAGAACTCTCGCGCGTGCATGTCATACTTACGAGACTGCTTTTATCTATAAATGTGTAAGGAGACACGATGGTGTTGTTTTCCACTTGTCACCAGTTCGGCGTCGCCTACTACACACGCTTCAAGTATATTGTATTATGTGGGGAAATGTATTTTGTTACGAAACTATTTCACATCTGTCCATTGTACTAATTGTCACCTCGTCTGCGCTGCCCCTGCTTTCTATTATTATAAATAAGGGTTTTTTATGGTCAACTACTTTAAACGTGTGTTCATGATTAAGGTTCTTTCTAAAGCTTCGGGAAAAGAAAAAAAAAATCCTTTTGATGTAAAAATGGGAAAAATTGGATTTTTTTTCATCAAAGTGTAAAATTACGGAAAATTAAAGAAGAAAAATTCAATTAAATTTATACAGTTTCTGAATTACAAATCTGGATGGTATATGTATTTACATGCAGGTCTATCTTCCAATACATACAGTACCCTAAAACGAAAATGAAATAACCAGTGAGTGCATCGTAAAACTTTGTACACTTATCACTGCTTCTTGCCCGCCCACAGCTGTTCCCACGCGTCAAAGGTGGAAATTCGACACCGGCGAAGACAGTTGCTGGGTGACTATGTTTATGCCGAGAATTCGTATTCTGTAACTGAAAATGGCGCCGTGACTGTCTCTCGAAAACTTCGTGACTTTTTATCTAAAGATCGGATCCAATAGTGTTGTTACAAGCGAAAGTTTAGGAAAATGTCCGACATCTTTACGTTGTAGTTTAGAGTTACCGTCATTGTAGAACAAATCCGATTGAAATGTTGCGTGGAAGGAGACAAGTACATTATTGTGTTTCCCGTAAAAATTCAGTACTTTTCCGTAAGTAATATGCCTGTGTAGGGTTCTGAAGCTTCGAGAACAAAAACCCCGCGAAAAGGGGGAAAACAGGGGAAAATGTTTTTTTTTTCCTTTGTGAAAATGGGAAAAGTTGGATTTTTTCATCAAAGTGAAAAATTGCAATAAAAATTATTATACAGTTTCTGAGTTAAAAATCTGGATGGTATATGTATTTACATTCAGGCCTACCTGCCAATACATGTAGTAGTACCGTACTACGAAAATTAAATAACCAGTAACTGTAACATAAAACTTGGTACAGAAAAATAAACAATATGCTCATGAACTAACCAGATTTAAATCTCTGTCAGGAAAGCAGTTTCAATAACAACAAACGACCCTTTAGTTCAAATTCACAGGTAACATACTAAGATAAATTATAAATTTTCTTGCTGCTTACTTCAACTGGCTAAATGGTGAACTTGCTGTTGTTTTACACTTATCAACTTTATGATTTGCAGTTTTCTTCTTGTGAAACTTCCAATTCTATGATATATTTCCATATTCCTACACCTTGCTAGTAAGTAAACGTTCAGAATGAATCAGACATGCCAATTCTCCGCTTTTCTCCTTATTTTATTGACCTTTTGTAAGTTACTATATATTATTTAGCCGCCACAGGTTTAGTATACTTTCACAATGATTTTAATTTTTTTTTTTCAGAAAATTTGGGGGAAAAACCTGATTTTTTCTTGGTTTTTTCCTTTTATCAACTTTTCCGGAAATTTTAGAACCCTAGGTCTGTGTATGTATATCAACTTTGACAGCCGAAGCAAACGACACATTCAATACAATAAGCGTACTGTTATCTATTGGCTGGAGATACTAACAGCACTGGTGCTGCTATCTCGTGTAAGTGCAGCCTGCCATCTTTCTACGAGAGACGAGTTGATGTTATAACTTTTAAAATCAGAATTGTAAAGAGGGGACAGAAATTATTTAAGTAATTAGTTAATCAAAACACGCCACGAAAAGTGAGGAAATACAACAGTAAGATGCATGAAGGTTTTCAGAGAGTTACCAAGTATATTAAGAACAAGAATTTAGCGTAAGAAATGCAACTGCGTCTGTACAGTTCTACGCAGGCACGAGAAGTTGCAACGCAGCGTATTAATTGTAATGTATATAGTTTCTTTACCCAGTGTTGCCAACTTAGCGGAATTCCCGCTAGTTTTAGCGGGGAAAATTATTGTTCGGCGGAGAAATTTTCTATTTAGCGGACAGCGGAATTTTTGGCGGATTTTTAGACACTTTACAGCGGAAATGAGCGGTTTTGTAAAATGTTCTGGTGTCTTCGATATTATACGAATTATAGCGAAGAGGGGTGGGAACAGATTAACCCTGATAGCATGTAAGCAGCCAAGCAGTTGCTATTAAAAAAGTTAAGGATGGAACAAATATGGCGGCATGTTATTTCAAAGTTCAATATTATATTTAGGCTATTGCCACGACAGATGCACAAAATGCGTTGTGTATATTTATTAACCGAAGTGCCATTCATAATTAATTGTTTTGCGAAAGAATGAAAACATTCTTAAAAGTACCAAGTTATTTTACCTTTTATGTTGTATTACACATACACAATTCACGTGTAAGTTTCACTGTTCAAATACTTTCTTAAATGAATTTTAATGTATTATAATTCGAATACTCCACATTGTATACTGTTTAGTGTTTTCGTCGCAACAAACTACTATAGACAAGCACATAATAAATTTACAATACGCTGAAAAAGACACTTTTTTAAGTTCGATTGGCATAGGCGGATTTATTTCGACACTTCGCGTTCTGATACCGGCAATTATCCTGCTATCAAGTGTTCAAAAAAATATCAAATTGAAATAAGGCTTTTTACAACAAAAACTAAATATGTAATTTATGTCTTCACGTTAGCCATTATTATATATTATTATTCCTTTTAGCGGATTTTGTAACAAAATTTAGCGGGCTGGAATTCTTTGACTTTACCCAACAAAACCGACATTTGAATCAGGGCATATAGTTTGTCCATATTTTAAATAATCTATGCAAAATTGTCACAAGGGAAGAGGGAATGCTCACGGGGGCATTTTGAGACAAGATTGCATTTCTCTGGCTAGATTCTTTTTGTGGTGAAGAGAGGTGTTAGAGAATACGGTATATCAGGGGTGCAGAATATGTCCGATCAATGGAACGAGGTTCGGGGGAAATCAGAATACCTCAGGGGGAAATTATGTTGAGAAAAAAATCAGTATCTGCACGTGCACGTAAATGAGCTGCTGCACTCGCATACAAGCCACCCTGTAACATATTGTCCTTTGGTAAGCTCTGAACGGTTGTTATTAATTTTTAACATAGTCAAATTGCCCCTTACTGTGTTAAAAATGGTTCAATGGCTTTGGTGGAAGATTTCAGGGCAAAATAGTGTGTTCTGGGGAAATAGTCATTCCAAATACATTTTCTGCACCCCTGCGGTATATAGTCGTTCAGGAGGGACTATTTCAATCACTGTCACTCTGGAAAGACAGTCACAGGCAATGGTGAATTTAGAAACACATTTTTTATGGATTATACAATAAATAATATTATATATAAAAGACTGACAGAATTCCTCTGGGATTACTTTTTTTGTGTGTGTGTTTTATATTTGTTTTTTCTTGTTCGTTTCCGTACTTTGTCATTCAACACAGGTTTGATCAGCGAAACATGAGCAATGGCGTATGTCCACAAATCAATAAATTCTAATTGATAACTCCCATTGCAACAAACATTTTTAAAAAATTTCGTAAATTATACCATTCATCACAATAGTGTGGTTGTTTATTGTTACAGAACATTAAAAATAACATAGCTGCATACAAGCAGGACACATTAAATGTGCTTGGATCATCACAGAACAAAACTCGGGTTTCTTTGAGGCAATTCGACAAACTTTGGCTTCACATGTTCAACACGATTAGGATGGGGGGGGGGGGGGAGCTTCAGCCCTGTAGCCCTCACCCCATAAATCCACCCCTGGTCATATGTGACAATTTTTACCTGAGGTAAGGTTAGAGAATACACACCCTGGTTTTTCGGTGTGGTTGGCGTGTATGTGAACCAGACATTCCAGTGTGGCGACATCTCGACCTCCGTGCAGATGCGTCTGCAGGATCGTTATAGGAGTAGTTAAGATACGTAGTGTACACCCCTGGGTTGGTGCTCGGTGTATGAGGTGGGCGTGGTCGCCTGTCGTGTCAGATCCACAACACGTCCTTGTCCCTCCCCCCGTCCCCTCCAGACCATTCATCACATCAGCCGCCAACCGTGTCTAACGGTCTTCTCTGCTCCATAGAGTAAGCTATGCTGCGAAGTGGACATTACGGGAAACCACACCCTTTCAACATTGCTGAGGCGTGAGCCATATTAGTGATGACGTGGTCCGAAAAACCTTCCCTTACAAAATACAAAATCACAAATAAAAATGGATGTGAAGAGTTTTTGGCCAGCGCTTAACATCTAGGTCCTTAGCGTTTCTGAGGGATGGCATAATGCATGGAGCAACGCTGGAATGAAGGGTTGGGGGAAACGGGAAATACCCGAGAAAATCAATCCGCCGACCAAGCAGCATCGTCCGGCACGATTCCCACATGCCGAAGTCTGCGGACCGACCCCGCTGGGATGCTACAGTTCTAATCCCTCGACTACCTAATTTTTATTTAATTTTTTTTTGCAAGAAAGCTACGCAGATTCTATTAGTATTTAAATGCTTCAGCAAACTAATCAATCACCAAAAGAGCGAGTCTTAGATCACAGTTACATTTGACTATATTGCAGTGTGTTCGAAAAATGTTTTTTTTTCTACGAACATATTCCACGTGTGCCCATTGCGCCAACGTATGAAAAGAAACCACACTTCAGGCAAGGTCGGAAACTCATTGTCAAGACGCCACGCTCATAAAAAGCGCTATTTCTAAGCCTTCCAACGGTACTAAAAAAACTACCTTTTCAGACTGCCGTACTTCGAAATGTAGTAACCGGATGTATGTGAAACTCAGATTGCATCATGCACTGATCTTAGTTGCAGACTTTCCGCTAATAAAATTATATGGTCACCGCTCAGTGTCCCATAATAACAGTTCGGCGGGAACCTTGCACGCTAGTTCAGCGCTTGGCACGTTGAGGCGACGCGGCATTTGATGCGCGCTTCAAGGTCGACCTTACTGCTCCGTCGCTTTCGAGCCTCTCACGCGCGGGTAGGAGGCGCCCGTAACATTATGAATACAGACACTACAAGCCAAAAAACTAAGGTGGGAGGGGTAAATTTAGATTATTATAAAGTAGTTTCAAACTACCTTTATTTAAGGCGTTTCTGAACCACAACATTGAATATGTCACTGTCAGAAACTGTAATATTAAACTATGACTTGAAAGTAAAATGTTGTGCTTTTAAGGCTCTTGTTTTTTTACCAGTGAACAAAAAAAACTGTTATTGGTTTTTTTTTTATAATACAAAGTCTTTTGTAATGTTTTTTTTTATGTACGCCAGGCAGTATCCTGCAACAGGTATAGCTTTAGTGTGAATTATTTAATTTCATTCTGTTTATTGGTTTTCGCGGTGTGTAAGAAGAAAAAATGCGAATTTTGAGTTTGATTTGCCGTTATGGGAAAGCTAAGTGTGCTAATTTTTTTTTTTTTCGTAAGAGGACATTGTATTACCAAGTAAAGTCTAGAAAACTAACACTATTTCATAAGAATCCCGATATTGTAATATCTCATGTCATGTCTGTTATTTGTCTGCAGACAGTTACGTTGATTCAGACTACAACACCCAATCATATGTGCTGCGATAAACTAGTTTAGTTCCCGCAGTACATAACAGATGGCAACTCAATCGCCGGTAGTGATTTTCTTTTTCTATTTGCATAATTTTGTTGCAAATGGTGCAGTAAATATTTTAAAATGAGTTCGATACAAATCGTAGTGGACGCGAATAAGACTTTTTTACTTTAAATTGGCTCGTAATTTTCGTGGCGCACATATATGGCTAATAAAAAAACTGTGGTGGTCATCTTATGATCACGAGTCGGTGGATTGTCGGCGAATTGTCGGTGAAAGGTAAATGTTATCCATCTCAACCGTCCGTGACAACAACACGACAACGACTCTGACGTCATGGTCACATTCTCCAATCAGACGACTGAATGACAACGACTGGGCACCGACCGACGACTCACACCCATCTCTATGTAGCAGGGCCTTAAACCTACAAGGCGGAAATTCAGTGAAAAATAATCAATATGCACATGAACTAACCAGAAATAGTTATCATACTTATTCATACCCCGCAACTTACAATGTGTGCTCAGGAAAGCAATTTCAATTACAACAAAAAACTCTTTGTAGTTCACATTCATAAATAACACATTAAGCTAATTATTATCTTGCAGCTTGCATCAACTGGTTAAATGGAGAACTTTGCTTTTGTTTTACATTTATCAAATTTACGATATGCCGTTTTCTTCTTCTGAAACTTCCAATTCTATGATCCACATTCCGGCACCTTGCTAGTAAGTAAACGTTCAGAATGAATTAGACAGGCCTATTCTCCACTCTCTCCTTTTCTTATTGGCCTTATATGGGTTACTATATATATTATTTTAGCCACCATAGGTTTAGTATAATTTCACAATGATTTTAAAGAATATTTTTCCAAATTTTCTAGAAAATTTGGGGAAAACACCTGATTTTTTCCTGTGTTTTATTTCCTTTCACCAATGTTTTCGGAAATTTTAGACTCTTGGTTTTCTGCGTATTGCTATCAATTGTGAAACCATCTTTAAAATCCCTACGACTGAGTAAATTCGATCACGTGGTCAATACTACCTAGTAGATTATACCTACTATGTTTTCGTGAGTGCCTCATCTTGTTGGCCTGTCTGCTAGGGTTGTATGGAGAAAGAGAGTGGGTCTAGGCGGTGGGGGGTTGTCCTGAAGCACTAATCCGTTGTCCGGTCTGAAGGAGGTCCATTATCTGAACACGATCCGACAACAGTGTTAACAAGAGGGGAGAACAGAAGGTATTGTCCTGTCTGCTACAGCAGTCTGGACAACCATTAGCGCACAGCAGGGAGAGATACAATTTTCTTCTACATGAACCTGATCTGTGCAAATAGCTGCAAATCACAGACTGTATCTTGTAGCAACTCCAGAAAGCGTGCAAGGACCGTCCTGCCTGCACACAATCGGATACTTTAGCATTTGACCTTAGGTTTCCGTTACTTAAGGGTGTTCAAGTGCGATAAAATCATAATTTTATATTTTCATGAAATATTGTTAGTTCTGTAGACGATACTTGGGAGTACATTTTTCTGTTACGGAACAATTTTAGCTCTCATAGTTTTCTAATAATGGTGTGTCAACATTTGCTTGCTACGCTGCCATGCAAATAGTGCAAACCAACTGACCTACTTAAACAAAATAATTAACTGTGAACTTACATCCCTTGATCTGTGCAATAAAACGTTAAAAATCTCAACGTAGTATTTTGAATTTAAAAGAAATCGCAAAAATACAGAAAAAAGTGGGTACACGCCACTCAGCCTAAAATTAGGCTGGATATATTTTAGGCTGTATAACTTTAGGCTGAATGACTTTAGGCTGCGTGACTGTAGGCTGAATAATTTTAGGCTGTACGACTTTAGGTTGAATGACTTTAGGCTGAATGACTGTAGGCTGAGTAATTTTAGGCTGAATGACTTTAGGCTGAACGAAATTTTGATCTTGACTACTATGAC